>JAXBDA010000880.1:0-67965 GCA_036023075.1 Gaultheria prostrata
GATTTTGTGGACTTAAATATGAGATTTTGTGGCCTTATATGAGATTTTCTGACTACCCGTATGAGGGTGCATACCGTATGCACTTCATACCTCTAGCCACAAAATCTCATATTTTGAGTCACAAAATTCTCATATGGAGCAATTTGTAGGGGGTGCGCATAGTAGCATTACCCCTAAAGCAAGGTTTTGAATTGCGATAAGCATTTGGAAAGGAGATGAATCTCAGTCCATGAATCCCTTCAAATTGCTTGTTTTTTCTTATGTGTCACAGTGTCTGAGCCGATTTACGTCTATCTTAACTATTCTCCTCCCCGGCTTGAACAAATGCAAGCCATTCACAGTGGAGTTAGGGAACTCACAAGAAATTCTTTTCTTGTGGCTTGGCCTCAAGAGGTTGTCAAGTTTTGAAATCAGGATGCATGAGTTTGTAGCTCATTCATGTTGCTACTTGAGCTCTCCTTGGGGTTTTATCATAAATATCTCTACAAAAAAAAAAAAAAAGAGAAGAAAAAGGAACAAAGAAACAAAAAAAGGAAAATGAAAAAGGAAATTGCCACATCTACGTACTACATAGAAAATGAAGTAAATATATATTTTATCTTCAACGGATTATGGGAAGAAGTCACACTTGAAATAGTCGTAATAAATCTACTATTGAAAATATATAAAAAAATAAATAGATTTATTTAGTAGAATTCAAATTTTTATTTACTAGTTTTTTTTGTATTATAATTTTATTTTTATTTACTACTTAGGAGCACTCCGCTGTAACCCATTTAAAAAAAAAACTTTAAAGTTTTTAAAAACTTAACTCATGTAATTAACTATAGCCATATAAAATTTAGGGGTATAATGTATAACTATATAAATCTAAAGGAAAATTTTGTAATTAGAAAAAAATAGATTTAAACAAAATCAAAAACCTTAATGACAAAATTGAAAATTTTAACGATATAAGGACCAATATGAAACCTACATATAACTATAAGAATTAAATTAATATATTTAAAAATAAAAATACCAAATTAAAACATATCGATAACTATAGGGATTAAAACAGTAGATTAGCCAAGTAAAGGCAAGTGCAACAGAGTCATCAAATGCCCAAATCCTCTCTATTTTACGTAGGCAAGTCTCAAAAGGGGAGCAAGAGCCTCACCAAATAGGTTTGTAAAATACAACAATGAACAGTAGCTGATCAGTCTCTTTTTATTGAGGAACTATACACTCCCTAACCATTAGTTTATCATTTTTTCTCACTATTCCTCTCTCCACGATGTAATCTCTCTGACGTGAAAAGGACTTCTTCAGTATTTTTATTCACATGACCATTGCAAAAAACAAAATCACTCAATTAAATAAAAATAAATAAATGAAGGATGAAAGAGAAAGAATGTATATAATAGTAGAGAATGTGTAAAATAGAGAATATTGTTGGAGTATTGATAGAAAAAGTGTCAAGCTATAATAGATATGTGCACTGTACACTACTCAATTTACCTAGTTAGAGCAAGCCCAACAAACTCCATAAATTGGCTCCCATCCCTATTTTAGGGAGCCAAACCCCAATATTAGGCTCCAACAAACTCCCTAAGCCCCTCCCTAAAATACAAAAATGAATAGTGCCTCCCTAAAACCCCCCCCCATTTAGGGAGGCACTATTCACTCCCTACCCATTTTTTTATTCTTTCTCTCTCCTCCCCTCTTTGCTGCCTGTTTTTTTTATTTTTATTTTTTATTCTCTCTCTCTTGTCTCTCTCTTACTTTTCCCCCATATATTATAATTTATTAAAAATAGGGAGGGTAATAGGGAGTGTTGTTGGAGTGTTGATAGAAAAAATGTCAAGTTATAATAGATATATGCACTGTTCACAAACTTTTTTAAGAAGTTATTGTTGGGTTGCTCTTATTGCTGCACTTAGCTCTAAAAACCCACCCGGTGAAAAGTTTCAAACCTGGAGTCAAAAGCCAGTTCCCGCCTCACCTCTCTCTCTCTCTCTCACGCTGCGTTGTTCCAAATCTACTCAAGATTATATCAGGTATTCTCCATGATATCCATTTTCTAGGGTTTCTTCTCATGCCGTTGTTCTGCAAAATCCAAACGGGTAACCAAAAACTCAATGCTTTGCTTAATTTATCTTCGATTTTCAATTACTCGTTGATTGATTGTTTTCTACACATACAAACGTGGTATAGTACTTGTCATCAAAGCATCGAGCAAATTCTGCTTGGATTTAGCCTTTCCCTATTTGTTCTCAGCTGCATTTCGGCTTAAGGATCTTAGGATTTTTCCTTTTGCTTTATCTTCCGCGACAAATTGAAGGATTTCTGAACTCAATTTGGATCCATTGCTAAATTTCGTCACATTTTCTTATTTATCTACGACTAGAGTAACAATACCGATAGAAAATGCCGTAGTTGAGCTGGAAATTTCTTGCTTTGGAAATGAAATAGCAATTTGCCCAATTGCAAGTGTGTTTTCACTTATTTTCTCTGCTTTTGAGTGGGGCAGGAATACGTGATAGTACGGACCAAAAAAAGAAAAGAAAAGGAATACGTGATAGCTTTTGTCTTATGGATGGCATGCTTCTAGGAGTCAGTTTATCTAATTCATGTTTTCAAAAACTCATAGACACTACTAAATAGTATTCAAACTTGTTTATATGATTCTTTTATTTTCCTAGTTCGATGGTGTGCAGAATGACAGAGAGCAGTTTGAGTTTTATGCGTCATCTTAGGGCAAATTAACCATCTAGACACACTTTGCTAGATGAATGTATGTTGGCCTCATATCCCCTGCCATTAGTCAAGTGGAGTGTCTTACACTGTTGCAGTCATTACAAGAGTTCAGGTAATGTAGGTGCAAGCAATAGCGTGCAAAAACTCAAAACTTCTCATACAATTGTATTTCTTCATAGGTCACACATTGTCAATGTTCCCAACCAAAAAAAAAAAAACACATTGTCAGAAAATTGTCATCAACTAATCCATGAGGCATGGAATCTATGCAGGATTTCAAGTGACAGATTAGGTTAAATGTAGAGGCTAAAACCATGCCATCAAGCATGAGGAAGCTAGTAACTGATCACAAAGGTCATTTCTCTATGGTCTTCTGATGGATCAATAAGAATTTTAAATCTGAACTATTATAAAATTGCCTTTTCTATTCGAAGTGGCTTCTGCGAAATTTTCATCTATGCCAATTTGTCTCCTCAATCAAGTTGTTCATTTTACCTTGACAATATGTTAACATTTGTCCATCGTAAGTACAAAACTGCCATTTCTGTTAGCCAAAATCTTCATATTCGCAAATTTGTCTCTTCAACGAAGTTGTTCATTGTAGCATGACAATATGCTACCTCACCTTCACTTAATTATCAGGAAGCCTTGCAGCACATGCACAAGGAAAAAAATGGATGGAGTTCATGAAGAGAGAGATGCACTTAAAGCTGAGGTCAACAAGCTCAAGGAAGAATATCTGGTGAAGAAGGAGCTGTCAGAGAGTTTGAGGAAAGCTCTAAATGAACAGCTTCTTAAATTTGCAGAAGCTAATTCACTGATTGAGAAACAAGTCCAACAAGTAAATGCCAAGTCTGAGAAAATATCTGAACTGAGGCAAGTATGTGAAGACCTCAAATCAAGCTTGCAGGAAAAGGACTTGTTGCTCAAGCAACTCAATTTTGCTAACGAAAAGCGACAGGTTGAATATGGTGATAAATTTAAAAAACTGGAGGGAGAAAACAAGGTGTTGGTATCGGCTTTAGATGAAGCAACAGCAAGAGCACAAGATTGTGAGAAGAAGGTGCTTTCTGGTAACGAAGAAATTGAAGGACTCAAGAGACAGTTGTTGATTGCACAGAAGAAGTTCTTTGAAGTGGAGGAAAGAGCGAAGGCATCTGAAGAGCTGAGAAAGAGAGACGATGTGATATTCAACATAGAGGAGGAGAATAGGAATGTTCACGATAAGTTGAAATGGAAGAGTGAGCAGTTTAGACATCTTGAAGAAGCTCATAAGAGCGTTCAAGACCAATTCCTGTTGAGTAATCTAGAGTGGGAGAGGGAGAAATCAGAACTGTTTGATGAGATTTCTTCACTGCAAACTAGCTTAGATTCTCAAACTAGAATCTCAGAAAGTCGTCATGGCCAATTACTTATGTGCAACCAAGCCCTATCTCATGAAGAAAGCAGAAGAAAGATTCTGGCAGTTGAGGTGTTTGAATTGAGGTCGCGCTTTGAGAATGTAACTTTGGATTGCCAAGAAGCAAAGTCTAAGATTGGAGACTTGACTCTTAAGCGGGATAAAGATATTGCAGAGCTAAGAAATGCACTGGGAACCAAAGAAACCCTAACCAAAGAAATGGAGTACAGAATTTCCCATCTTGAGCAGGAGAATCAGGAATTGCTGGGATCTCTTAAAGAATTCAGGGAGGCTCAGATCAAGAATGCTGGAGGCAATTCATTAAAAAAACTGCAAAACAGGCTTCGAGGTTTGGAGCAGTTGCATAGCCAATGCTTTACGAATCTCAAAGATAAAGAAGCTCAATGGAGTTCTCAGTTGGAAAAAATGAGGGCTGATATAAATGGTTATGTATCTCGTTTAAAGGGAAAAGACAAAGAAATACAGGACCTGCAGATGGAATTAGAAAGTTGCCATTTTCTGTTGGAGGTTCAGAATGAAGAGATTTCATTAGTCATCATGGTGTTGAAATCCGAATTCTTTGCAGCTTACTCACAGCTGTTTAATGAAAAAGATGAAATGGAGATGAGCAATAAAGAGAGGGAACATAGGATTTTGCTTCTAAGAGAGCAACTCAAGAACGGAAACAGTGCTCTGCCTGAGGTTGACGGCTATCTTGAGCATGATAAAGAGGAAGGAAGATCCCAAGTGAAGAGGGTTGCGTCCTTGGATCATATTAAGCATCAGGAGATCTTAATGGAGGAAGAGCCTGAGAGGCGTAATAAGATGTTTGATGAATTATCTGACTTTCAACTTGAATTGAAAGAACAAGTTTTGCAAATTGAAAATGCCCTAGAAAATAGCAGAAAAGGTGTTTTGTATGCTTTTGAAAGAGCTAATTGTGAATTGGCCAAGAAAATTCTTGAAGTTGATCAAATCAAAATTGGTTTGCAGAAATGGAAATCTAGTGCCGAAACAGTGAAAGTGAACCTTGAAGGGAACCAGAAACTCAAGCAAGAAAAAGAGAGCCTTCTTGGCATTGTGAAAGAGCAAGATGAAAAACTAGGTTGTTTTCAGCAACAGATTGTCATACTTGAATCAACAGTTGCAGAGAAAATGGAGGCTATGGAAGTTCTTAAGCAGGAGAAAGGGAACTACTTCCAAATTCTAGAAATCAAGGATTGTCGCATAGAAAAGCTTGAAGATGAGATTGCTCGGTTGAAACAAGAGGAAGAGAGAATCCTAGAAAGTATGAAGGAGAAAGACCAGAGCATTGATGATCTCTCCACACAGGTTATGTCAGTGAAGCATAACTTTGAAAGTGCAATCGCATCTTCCATTTCTCTAGTCAAAGAGAAACAGGTTCAAATTGATGCACTTCATGATGCTTTGGAGAAGGTTGAGAATCTAAAGAAGTTAGAAATGCAAGATTTGATCAAGAAGACCGATGAACAGGAAAAAGAAGTCAATGATTTATGTCAGAAGGTGATGTTTCAGGCGGAATCACACAAATCTGGAAACCAATGTCTGCTTGAAGATATAAAGAAGGTATTAGAAGAAAGGGAGGATATACTAATTCAAATGGAAGGAGTCTCTAATTGGATCAGCCGCTTTTCTGGTGAAAATGTCGAGCTAATGGAGATTTTGGAGAAAATATTGCGCCACTGCGAGAATAGAAATGGACATGCAACGGATTTGGGGAGTGACGGGCTTTCTGATTCTCCCAGCAAGGGCATAGGCAAGCATCTACCTTCCTCTATGAAGAGCATTGAAGAGAGTGTTGAGAAAAGATCACCATTGAAAGCACTCAACCATCAAAAGCTGTAGTGGGAGAAAGAGCAGATTATGATTCTTCTAACATGAGTTGATTTGTTCACACAGTTGGAATTAGCAAAACATGTTATAGTTAGTAGCAAAAGATTCATCATTGCAGATACCGACATATTTGCATGTAAGCAAAATTTGCTCTCTTTTCTTGTAGGTTTTGTTTGGATAAAGGATTTGTCTCTACATTGTTGATGGACAACAGAATGTATGGATTCCATTCACTAATTGAACATATGTTTTTTTCACATTTCTTGTCCCTCGACAAATCCCTGATACAACTACTACTGGACTGCTTTAATAGAGAGAGAGAGAGAGAGAGAGAGAGAGAGAGAGAGAGAGAGAGAGAGAGAGAGAGAGCTACAGGTACATCTAAATAGTGGGAAGATGTGATTCGTAAGAGTTTTGTCACAATTTCGTATCTGTTTGGTCGAATTATCAGGATTAGCTCCAGTTTAAATCTGTATTGCAAAATCAAAACCAAAATGTACAGAAGTCTGCTTTTTTCATTTGTGCTCCCTTATCTGGCGAACTCAATTTCACAGGCTCTTGCCTGGAAGCCCCAACAATTAGAGCTTTTCAAAATGAACAAGTCTAATGAGAAATAATCTGTTGAAGCTCAACGCTAAATGGTTTTTCTGAAGGTAGATATGGTAGAAAGAGTCGCAACCTGATTTACCCCCCCAATTTTTTTATTTTTTTTGTAACAATCTGGAACCAGCCCTCCTGTGAAAACCTAATCAAAAGACCTACACAAACTAGAAAAGCAAAAGCAAAGTAAAAAAAGTGGTACATACTCCAAACCCAAAAATGCATAATCTATGGGGTGTGGGGATTCCACACTTTTGTTAAGAGGGGAGGCAATGCTCTGTAACACTGACTAATGATTTATCTGTATATTAACAGAAAAGTCTTCTATACACAGATAACATCCCAAAAGCTTGTAACACCCCATCCCAATATTTTTCTGCTTTGCTTGTTTTTCTTTATCTCCTCCTGTGAAAAACCTCGAGCTTCAGTGGTTTCATAAGTGAGGATATCCAAAATTTGTAGCAGCTCGATGCTTTATTGGAGCAAGTCGACAGCCACCCACTCTTCTTCTTCTCCTGTTGTTGCTTCTGCGCTCATTTCAAATCATGGTTAAATGTACACCACATAGGCACATATCTTCGTTAGAAATGAAGAACATTCAGATTAAATTGTTTACATGTTTTAGTGTGGGTTCAAGCTATGCAAACTTTATTAGTTTCTTCAACTCCTCATAGTTGAAGTCATATCACGTCAGACCATAACTATGAGCTTGCTAGATGTTACTGTTAACATAAATAAGTACAAGGGCAGAAAAGGTTCGCACTTGCGCAAGGCACATAGTCTAACATAATTGAATCCCATGACTCATATATATTGTTAGTGTGTTGCAGTATATCTCCATCTTCTTCAAAGTACATAATGTGGACTCCACACTCCTTAATTAGTCCATCACCAGTGATCCCGAACGAAACTTCCACTTCATCGCCATCTCTAAGACAATATGCATTCAAATAATGGCTTAACCATACCATGTCTCCACCTTCTTCCGGAATGCCATAGCACCTTGGTGTATAGACCATCTTTATGCCCCTTCTCTTGCAATTGATTTCAAAGTGTAAAGGATGTGGAAACCATTCTCTCTCGGCCGGAAGTGTATACACCAAATAAAGATTCAAGCCTCGAAAATGGAAATGAGGAGACAAGGTCGCTGTAAATGATATTGTGGATCCACGATTCTTATGGCTAAACCAAAGTGGAACTTCTCTCCCAGGAAAAAATGTGGTGAATATATTATCTTCATGCAGAATCTGGGAAGATGAAATCCATGGTTACAACCGTTCAATGCCGGAGAGAGAGAGAGAGAGAGAGAGAGAGAGAGAACCTGAATGGGACGCTTCTTTCTACTCATAACAATGTTGATCAGTTGCACATTAACTTCTCTGACAGGTGCAAACACGAAACACCACTCAATGTAATTTAAATTAAAGCAACTACCATGTGAGATGAATTTAATATCAGTCTGAGTCTTAGACCTTAGTTTTTCCAATGCACGACACTCTGTGAAAACCAGTTTCTCTAAGCTGATCGAAGGCCATAGAATCTGTTGAAGCTTTGGGCACCATGATAAATCCAATGTTTGGAGACCTGTAAGATCTTTGATGAAGTTTGGTAGGCTAGAAATTGGATTTCCCCCCAGAAATAAATGTTGCAAATTGGAGAGCTTACTAAGATCCCTGGGAAATGCATCATCAGTGAGATTGCAATGAGAAAGGTTTAAATGTACCAAAGAGCTTGGTAGAGAGGCCAATGACATTTGTATCCTGGATTTCGGAACCCAAGGCCACATAGAAGCTCGTGATACAACCTCCACTGTAAGGAGACGATTTATATCCATTCTACTAGCTTTAAGCACTCGCAATGATTTCATCTTCTCCAACTCCACTATTGCCCCCATAAGACTTGAGCAACCAGAAATGTCTATTTCTACCAGAGAGTCTACCATACTATTCCTTGGAAGCTTTCTCAGATTTTCGCAATCTGTAGATTTAGTGACTCTATATTCTCTAGTTTCACGATAGATTCATCGACCTCAAACAAACTTGGACAAGCTTTGAGAATCAATTTCTCTAGGTTCGGGATTCTTGAGAAATCTGGAGTTTGCGCAAGTTTCAGGGAGTGACTGAGATTTAAAATTTTCAACGATCCAAGAACCTATTAAAAAAAGAGACATAGTGCCAGAGATGTTTCAAAAAAGGTGCTTTTCTTACGCAAGTTATTAACCGAAATCGTTACAAAATCATAAAAGAGAAGCAAAATAGAGTATCTTACCTTAGTTCCTTTCCAAACTCGTTTCAAGTTGCTATAACGCATGTCAAGAGCGGCCAAGTTCTCCAGAGGAAAATCATTGGGGAAAGTATCTGAAGGAAAATCACGCCAATACAACCATCCTAGTCTTTTGGGAAAGGTCTCATAAGTTCCAGAGAGTTGAACACCACTCAGCTTGAGTATTCTCAAATTATACATCTTTTCAAATGTATTTGCTTCAAAGACAACCATGCTTGAATTTCTCACCATGTTCATGTCAAGTAAGAGGCCTTTAATTTTTTTCGTGCCCTTTAAAAAACATTAAAAAGAAAAAAAAAAGTTAGATACTAGCAAGCAAGGGCAAAATCAATACACATATATCAACATGAGAAACATGTTTCTTACAATTTTCTCCATCAAAATGTTGAAGGACTCTTGAGGGCACCAAATTCTGCTACGCTTCTCCGGATACGTAGATTCATGGCAAATGATTTGTTTTCCCATTTCCTGAAGTAACTGATGCATTTCCAGCTTCCCATTTTCAATTGTCAAGAGATTTCTATCGATGAGATTATGGATTCCAGCGAGTGCAGAATAATCACATCGTTCTAGTATTGTGATCGTATCATTTTTCTTCTTTCCAGCAAAGAAACAAGCTATGTCAAGGAATAGGTGTTTATCGTGGTAATCTTTCAGAGAATCATAGCTTCTTTCAAGTTTTTCCAGAATTGTATTGTCAGAAGTTGCTTCCAGTTTCTGTAATTCACTTTCCCATACATCTATATCTATTCGTCGAACAGAGGAGCCCAATACTGGAAGAGCTAAAGGAAGCCCATGCTGCCCATCACAGCGTAGCACAAACCTTTTCGATAAGTCCATGTGACCTTGATTAGGGTGTTTTTGTCGGAAAGCGTGCCAGCTGAAAAGCTCAAGTGATTCATCAATGGAAAATTTTTCAGGCCTGTACACTTCATAAATTTCATCGGCATTCATCACGCTCTCGAGCTTAGAGGTTATGATAATTTTACTTCCCGGAGAAAACCAATCTCGTTTGCCAGCTAATGCAAATAGTTGGTCTGTGTGATCCACATCATCAAGGACAAGAAGAACTCTTTTGTTCCTTAATACATACTTCATCCTCCTACATCCACCATCAACATCATTTACTTCGTGCTCTTCTTTCCTTAAAATATCTGAAAGAAGTTGTCTTTGCAAATGAACTAATCCATTTTGTCCTTTGGCAACTTCACTAATATTTAGGAGAAAACAGGCAGCATCAAATCTACCATAGTTTGAATTGTACACAACTTTAGCAATTGTCGTCTTCCCTATTCCACCCATTCCACATATCAAAAGAATACCAACTCCGGTTGACCTATCTTTTAACCACAAATCAACAGGCTTGGTTCTTGAATCCATACTTACTAGATGGTCGCCTATACTCAGGTGCTTGCCAGCGAGCTTGCTTTTGAGTACACCAACAATTTCCTCAATGAACTTGGCTTCTTGACTAAAAGTTCAATACATGGAAAATGAAGCATGGTAATATCAAAAAAGATTTGCAGGGGAAAATCAAATTACCATACAGATATACAAACAAATGATTACTGAAAACGTTTAGGCTTTTTCTTCCTTTTTTGATCAGTAACAATAAGGGAATATAAGAAAGAAGGAATCAAGGAGATGCCACCCGTACACAAAATGAAGTACACAAACGAAGAGGTCCTATACACAGCCATGCATGATTGCATGTCAAAAAAACCTACGACTGAAGCATTTGATCAAGATTAGCATCACTTCCCCTGGACTCCCGAATTTGCAAACTACAAATGACAAGGCATGATCGGATGGCCGAGGGGTGCACAACACCCACCCTTGGTCCCTAAAAGCATGTTTCCAAAACACGCATTCGCCCCCAAAAAAAAAAAAAAATCTTTTTGTCCCTTTTTGGCTTTGTAGGTGAGGTCAGCGCGTGAACTCATTTGACCGTTGACTAGCCTATTAAAACCTGCCACATGGCGAATTAAGTCCATTATGGACATGCCAGACGTTGACTAAAGTCAACACTTGGGGAAAAAGCCCCACCGCGAAAGTCATACCTCACAGAAGGACGAAATTGAGACATACTAACCCTATATCATGAGGAATCCACCTGTCGCGACCCTCCTAGAAGGGAATTAATGCGACAGGAAGAAGCTATTACTTATGATTTGGGCTCGCGACTACACCTGGCCATAAGGCAGGGACATGGAGGTCATTGGGAGCCTCGATTTGGGTATTGACGCGACTTAAAAGGGACGGGAATATGGGAGATATAAGTGACTTGGCGGATTAAGAAGATAATAAATTGTCGTGATAGAATGACGCGCACTAGACAAACCGCAAGGATTACCCTAACGGCCAGTGATGTGATCCATGTGGACCATGTGGCCCAAGTATACGGAGAGAGTACGTGTCCTCATATTATAAGGGGAATGTCTGCAGTCTAATGATTAACTGTAGATCCTTATAAATATGAGACATTCTTTCACAAATTCCGATATAGATTGATTTGTCCCCAAGACACTGAAACCCTAGAGAAAAAAAGTGATTCAGAGCTCTAGAATCAAGAACATTGGTCTTGAGAGTGCTTGCGATCCCATTTCTCCTAGAGCTGGTGTTGAGGGACGTTGATCTAAGGAGTGGACTGAATACCACTGTCTTCTTTCTCTTTGTATTTGGCCTAATCTTTCACCCCATTACTTGTTTCTCTATTTCGATTGGATTGTTAGCTATTGTTTGCCTCTCCAAGTCAATTTTATTTGATTAACCAAGAACCTATCCAACACGCTTCCTAAAAAAAAAACAATGCAAAGCTCTTTGCAACAACTCTGGAGTATCAATTGCCACACCAACTGCTTGGCGACATGGAATTGAGATGTTCAATGATTGGCAATCAAATATCAGAACTTCAGATAGTTCAGTTCGATATTAATACTCGCATCGCATTTCTCTTACATGTTTGGGTAGTGCATGTTTGGGTTCAAAGGGTATTTAAATTCGTCCTCAAGGTGCCAATGAGGCCCTGTTGCTTTGACTATGACATCACATATGATTTGCACTGTTCAAAAAATCGTAATCCGTGACTTGCCATTAAATGCCAAGCCGTGACTCCATGACTTGTCACATTACCATTTCACTATTCCCTGATTGAATGATTTGTCACGGGTTGAATTATAGTTGCTCGATGGTTGGAATTTTATATTTCATTCAACCAATGACCTCTCACGTCATTCTGACTTCTCCAATTGGTTAATATTAATTAATGGGACAAGTGACCACGTTGATATATGACTGACATTTATATAGAACATAATTTTGACAACTCATTATGAGCGAGGAAAAGACATAATGAGTTTTTTTTAAGGCAAATGTTAATGCCTAAACTGTTTTTTATTGTGCCAAAAGTCCAGTTTCTTGTTTAATATAGTAATTTTAACATTCTTTTGTTTTTGAAAGTTTTTTTTAAAGAAAGTCAAAAAGGGACAAGGGACATTGTGTTTTTTTTTTTAAGCAAAAAAGTTTTTTGTTTTGGGGGATGAAAACGTGTTTTGGAAACACGTTTTTAGAAACAACCAAAACACGTTTTTAGAAACACACTTTTAGGATTAACTAATTTTTTGGTAAATCCGTCTTAACTAGCGCAGAAAGCATGATTTCTAAACATGTTTTCACGTTTTTTTGAAATAAAGTTAAAAAAAAAAGTGTTTTAATTAATAAAGTTTTTAAAAAAATACAAAACGGTTAATTGGCTCCTCCACTAATCTTCCCCTTCCATTTCACCGGTTTCTTTTTCTCCCTCATGTACAGAGGAAATCCCAATCTCAGGCGAAATTTTGGGACTCCAGAGATTCGAGGTATATAAGGTTATTTCTTCCTCTCCAATACACCTCCCTCCTGACCCCTTTCATTTTGCACACTACCCTATCTACTACTGCCATGGGTCGATCAGGTAAAGATGAGGAAGGAAGACACCGAGCGATCAAACAGAGGATAATGTGCGATCAGTGAACGATCAGTAAACAGAGAGGATGAACAAGTTGGATGATTTGGTAGCAGGCACAAATTTGCTGAAATTTCCCGAAAAGACTAGAATTCTCCATACTGAATGTGCGATCAAACAGAGGGTTTGAAATTCTACTTGACGGTTCGAGTTTATCAGTTTACCTTTTAATCCGGAGAGTTTCCTCCCTCGTCTCTTTTCCCTCGTTTACTCACCTGCTTTAATTAGCATTTTTCAGCACAACAAAGAGCGTAGCGAATGCAATTGTTGTTTCCGGTTATGTTTTTCGATCAACATGGCGGTGAAGGTGACATTAATATCTTGAAGGTAATGAAATTTGTGTATTTTTCTGGTTTATTTCAGAGGATAATATTCCATCAACAACTCTTTATGGTGAATAGTAGTTGAGCTTCATTTGGTTTAGTTTCTCTTCTTTTGCATTCCTATATATCCTTTTGTGTTAGAAGTATAGTTTGAGGTTGTGAATTTAATTGCAAAGATCCCATGGCTGCCTCTTGACCCAGTTCACAGTTCATAGCCTAAGCCAAGCTAAGTTCACAGCCTATTACTTTCTGTCAATAGACTTTGGTCTATTTTCAGTTAAGGCTCCGTTTGTTTTGGGCAGAAAATGTTTTCTGGAAAACCTTTTCCATGGAATTTTTTTTCTAGAAAATAAAACGTTTTCTAGTGTTTGGTTGTGATATGAAAACGTTTTCTGGTGTTTGGTTGACATGGAAAATCACTACAAACTTGAAGTTGTTATTTTCAGCATTTTGGTTAAATAATTACCTTGTACACATGGGACCGAGATAATTTCATAAGCAATGGAGAAAAAAAAATCAATATTTTTTTTTATACTCGTCTATTCAAATATTTCTTGTGTTTTGGATCTCCAAGGGTAGAGGGAAAATAATTATGCTAACGCTCCAAACGAATCGGGCTGCTAGCGAGCAGTTCGTGACTCGGCTCTTGAACTCGAATTTTAGGCTCTCTTACTAAACGAGCTCAGTAAGGCTCCGCTCAGTTCGACTCGCAAAAGCTCGGCTCATTTATATAGGTTCGGCTTGTTTAAGGAGGCTCGTTAAATAAATTACCTTGGCTAACTCCTTTATGAATGAGCGTAAATTACCTTGGCTTGGCTCATTTACGAATGACCCGAGCTCAAGCTCGATTTTTCCCTCGTTTACATTATTCCTTGTCAAAAACATATATTTCTTTATATAATTTTTTAATTTTTTATACCAAATTAAAGTGCTTATTGAGTACTTTAATTTAGTGCAAAAAAAATTTAAAAACATGCTACAGAAGTGTATTTTTTAACGGCTACAAAAAAAATACATATTTTCTAAATCTATCATTTAAAAAGGGACGGGGGAGTATGTAGTAAAAATTATTTTATTACGTACTATCATTTATTCATGACCAATTCAAGATTAAAGCACAAATAGTGAAGTATGACGTTTGATTCTAGTCAATTTTCTACAAATAAAGCTCAATTTTTTTAAAGCTTTTTGTTCGTATAATGGAGATCAGTTCTTTTTAAATCATTTTTTTAGTGTGGCCTTGTCAGTATTTTTCCGAAGAGTCACCGTGTTGTTGGGTGATTTTTGTTCACATAATGGAAAATGTTTTCCGGGTGATTTTTTTGGAAATCACTTTCCACCGTATGTGGCTTGGTTTTCCATTGACCAAGAAAATCTTTTCTGTTGACTTATGTTTTCCATTTTACCAAACAACAGAAAACATTTTCTGTGGAATTTTTTTTCCTAGAAAACGTTTTCCGCCCGAAACAAACGGAGCCTAAGTTTGTAGTGGGTGCGGGTAGAATTTTGCAGTATCTCGGTTTGGACGGAGAGGAGCACCATTGGATTCGAAGAGAGATTTTTCTGCCCCAGAAATTAGAACGATTAGAACTGTTGTTTTTGCTATGGAACCAACCTGAGCATTCTTGTTATATTCCATTTCGCATCTATTTGTTTGAATTATCAGGATTAGCTCAAATTTTTAATCTGTATTGCAAAATACAAGTCTTCTTTTTTCATTTGTGTTCCCCTACTTGGTGAACCAAAATCTCACAGGCTCTTGCCTGGAACTGGAAGCCCCAACAATTAGAGCTTTTCACCCCTAACTGATACCGGTAACACCCACTTTCAAAATGTACAAGTATAATGAGGAATAATCTTTTGAATCTCAATGTTAAATGGTTATTCTTAAGCTAGATATGGTAGAAAGTGCCACAACCTGGAATCAGCCCTCCAGTGGAAACCTAATCCAAAAAACCAAGACAAACTAGAAAAGTAAGGTTATCTGGACTTTATCAAATGATGGGTGCTATTCTGTTAAGACTGCGTGGGAGGCTTGCAGGCATAGATTTTTGGTTAAACCTTGGCACTCTTTGGTATGGTTTGGGCAAGCTGTTCCAAGATGGAGTTTTATTGAGTGGCTTGCTATTTGGGGGAGACTCTCCACCAAGGACAGACTTGGTGAGTGGGGTGTGTCAGTGACTCCTCAGTGTGTATTGTGCTCCAATTTTGCTGAATCTCATTCTCATCTCTTCTTTGAATGTTCTTTCTCCAACACTGTTTGGCGGCGTTTCTTGACCAAGAATGGTATCTCTAGAGGTGCGTTGCCTTTGGAGCAAGAATTGGTATGGGCAGTCCATCATAGGAAGGTTAAAGGGTTGAGAAATGCAGTGTACAAATTATCTTTGGCAGCTTCTATATATTTCCTATGGGGAGAAAGGAACCTTCGGATATTCAAGGGAATAACAAGGAATGAGGATGATGTGTCCTCTGTTATCTTTGACGCCATCAGAGCCAAGCTTAGTTCTGGATCTTCTGTCAAGTTCACGTCCGAGAATAGGAAAATCTGTGGGGATTGGTGGTTAGATTCCAGAATTTTTAGAGTAAATAAATAACTATACATCCTGTATAGTTCTGTTCAGGGGCATGCCCCGGTGGTTTTGTAGCTTTGTTTGCTCCTTATGGTGAAATGAAATTTACTTGCCAAAAAGAAAGTAAAATTAATATGCAAATTAAGTACAAAAACAAAAATCTCCAAACCCAAATTGCATGAACACTGACAAAATTTCATCTGTATATGAACATATATAGAAGTATTCTAAACACAGATGACATCCCAAAGTATACCATGCTCCGAAAAGAGATCGTCTCAACAATTCAAAAATCTTCACAATATAAACAGGACTCATATGAATGACCCATAGATTTCACTAAATCTCATCCCCAAGCTATTGCAGTACCTGAAATTGTTCGAACAATGGGATAAGTAAACAAGTTCAGTCAGTAGTATAAACTTTTTCAAGCAATTCCACATGGATACCAAAAGCTTGTAAAAATTTGCAAGAGTTTGTGACTAGTTATAACAACTAATGAGTGACGCAGTAAACGAGTCAAGGATTTTCCAAGATATTCGCCACATAAAATAAATAGACCAAATTAAGTAACGAGAAATAGTAAGCTCTTCATCCAAAGGATCACGTACAAGTGGACCTGATACTCTCTAGTCTCTCTTTGAAATGATTTTAATTTCAATTTTCACAAAAAATAGAAGATAATTTTAATTTGAAATAATTTCAGATATTAATTTGGGCCTCTCTTCTCTTAAAATTTGAAAACACTTTTACTATAGCTATGGCGCAACTTATTTGAAAATTTAAACTCTTAAAATTTTTCCAAACTATAGCTACGGCGCAACTTATTTGAAAATTTTGAACCCTTAAAATTTTGGATTTCATAGGGTACGTGAAACGGTCCAGGAAAACGCAATCGACGGTTGAGATTAATCAACGATTGAGTACTTTATTTTTTGATCCGAAGGATATTACAAAGCAACTTAACAAGCCAAAAATATAAAATACTAAAGAATATACTTGTTTGTATTTTTTGTATCGAATTAAAGATCTCTATTAGTAGTTTAATTTTGTGAAGAAGAAAATAAAAAATTAAGCGGAAGTACCTTTTTTTATCCGAAGGAAATTGCAAAGCAACTCAACAAGCCAACAAGCCCAGTTCAAAAAAAAAAAAAAAAAAGCCAACAAGCCAAAAATGTAAAATTTAGAAGTATATAATTTTTTAATTTTTTTTATCGAATTAAAGATCTCTATTACTCCCTCTGTCCCTTTTTAAATGTGCGCTTTGGGAAACGTGTATTTTTTAGGACGTAACAATATGTATTTCTAATAAAAAAATTTAAATTTTTTTTGCACCAAATTAAAGTGTTCAATTAAAGTACTCTTTGAGCACTTTAATTTGGTGTAAAGAGAGACATAAAATTGTATAGAAAAATACATTTTTTAGGAGTTTGAAAATGCACGTATTCCCATAGTAGACATTTAAAAAGGGACGGAGGGAGTAGTAGTTTAATTTGTTGCAAAAAAATATAAAATTATGCGCGGAAGTAGTTTATTTTTTTATCCGAAAAAAATTGCAAAGTAAAAAAAATGTCCAAAGTAAAGTTTTACAGTGTATCGTGTGCCAAGTGAAGGAGGGTGGGGGCCACAGTCCGATTGTTGTGTTCCATGTAGCAACTGTTAGCCATTTTCTGTGTTATTAATGGAAAGGGTAACATTGAAATGAGTATGAATCCTGAAGGGTAAAATTGAAACAAAAAATTTTGTGAAGACGAAAATGAAATCTAACTCATTTGGTAGGGACGAAAAAAGTAGATATGCCTTGTTTTTTACCTTCAATTTGTTAGGTCATCTGTTGCTCAGGTTAACAAGTAATCAATTCGTAACTTTTTATAATTGACTCGTAACTTTTTTAAATCCTACGATGGATAACTTGGGTGCATATGATACACACCCAAAAAGGTATATGTTGTGTAGCCATTTTCTTAACTTTTTACCTATAAACTTTTCAAAATGGCAAAACAATAATTGTACAAACTTTTACCATTAACTTTTCAAAATACACACTTATTAAGAGACATTCCAAAATGAAAATGGCTACAATACACATCCTTTTTTGGGTGCATATCATAGATCTTAAAAAGTAACGAATCGATTACTTGTTAACCTGAGCAACAGAGACCTCCCATATACTTTCTGAAATTCCACTGCCCTTCTTTAATTTTCAAACTAATTGTCAGATTCTCCCCTACCATTACGTTAAGGCTAACAGTGTTAACTTTTTTGCGTGAAATGATAGTAATACCCTTAGTATATATCCTCCACCCTGAAAAAAAATATTTTTTTTAAAGAGTTACATTTTAAAAAAAAAATTAACCCGTTTTTCATTCAAAAACAAAAAGTACCAAAGAGAATTTTTTTCAAAAAACTACTTTTTGAAATTTTTTGTTGAGAATAGTTTTTCGAGGGAAAAAAATAAATTTTTGAAATACTTTTTTGAAAATTGAAACTAAAATTATTTTAATGAAAACTCATTTACTTCTTCGGACTACATTTGCGTCAACAATTACTGAGGCAATATAATATTAAAATATAATAGAAAATCAAAGCTAAGCAATTATTTTTTGCTATTTTTAAGATTGTTTGAACCATGTAAGGCCAATTTTATTTTTTTGGTATTTTTTTAAAATATTATCTTTTTTTCAATATATTGCACAACACTTTTACGTATAGAGAAAATGATAACTATTTATCTAATTAAGGAATAGTGGAGTTGGTCATCCGAGTTAAACAAGATGGAACACCAACAGTGAAAATAATGGGCAAGGAACAGAGTTATGGTCACAAGATTACCAATATAATGTTAACTGCAATACAATAAGACGATCGGCTACATGTGTTATCGAGACCAATCAATTGGGGAATTTAAACCATAGTGAAATAGAATCTATTAGTGATTATATGTGTTATCTAGAATGATTGAATGCAAAACCGATCGCAGTGTTGTTTCTAGTAGATCCCAAAACCTATTATAGAGGTTATCTATAATGATCGATTGCCAAATCAAATACTATACTGTACCCAATTTGATTGAGCAACCGATGTTGCAATGTTTTCCTATTTTAATGCATTGCATAACTAATTGTCAAGTAATCGATTATAGAATTGATTACATAATTGATTATATATTCTATAGTTCCCCAACCATTTTTGTAACTCAATTTGGAAGACAACCTTGATCGATTACCCAATTGATTGTATTATGTTGTGTAATCGATTACATAATTGATTACATATTCAATTGTTCCCAACCGTTTTTTATAACTCAATTTTGAAGGCCACTTTGATCATTACACAATTGGTTGTTTGTGTTGCATGTGTAATCAATTGTTGCATATCGATTACCCATTTGGTTATACGTAGTTGAAAAAGTTACGATTTTTTACTATAAAAATTACGAGACGAACGAAAATGTTACGAATCATATTTGTGAAAAGTTATGAATTTTTGTCTAAAAGTTACGAGACGCAAAAAAATGTTACAAATCATAATTAAGAAAAGTTACGATTCTTTGTCTCAAAGTTACGAGTCTCACAAAAAGTTATGAAACACATGAAAAGTTACAAAATGCAAGAAAATGTTACGAATCATACTGCTGAAAAGTTACGAATTCTTAGTATAAAAGTTACGAAACTCACGAAAATGTTACTCTCTTCGTCCTAATTTGCTTGCCCTTTTTGGGGAAGTGAGTTTTTAAGGGGTGTGAAAACTTTGTATTGTCTTTTCTGTTTTGCTCCTAAGTCCAGTCATATTACTGTGGCTAATTTTGTGGGATTAATTGTTTATATGAAACTCAAAACATATGCAATATGGATCTTGTTTAATAGATATTAATTAGTTTTATTATACAAAGTTTTCAAAATCGTAAAAACCGTTATGAAATAAAAGATAATGGACAAACCAATTGAGATAGAAAAAGTACTTTTTAAGGGTAAAACTGGAAAGTGACCATGTTTTGATGGATGTTTTTAGAAACGGGACAAATATTTTGGGACATCCCAAAATGGAAAGAAGGACCAGCAATTTGGGACGGAGGGAGTATAAATAATCGGTTCTCCAGGCCATATATTATGAAGTGGTGCAATCTTAACTACACAATGGGTGCATATCGTACACACCTTTAAGAGGTGTGTATTGTAGATCATTAATGCTACATACACACTCTCCCAGCTCACACCCACTTTGGATTGCTGACACGTGTCCTCCCTCTCGCCTGACTTCCAAAGTGGGAGGACACGTGTCAGCAATTTAAAAAGTATGTGAGCGGGGGTGTGAATGGGAGGCTCTGTATATGTAGCATTACTCATTGTAGATTTTTTCAAAATGAAATAGTCAAGTAGGAAAAAGGAAGGGAGGAGTAACATATTAGCATAAGAGCGAACAAGGTACGCACCTCCAAAGGCACAATCTGAAACATGCGTCGATCCCATGAATGGTATATGGTGCTAAAGTATTTGACTTGTTCTTCTTCTCCGAAATGTAAAAGGTGGACACCGCACTCTTTAATTTGTCCATCAACTTTCAAATTGAACAGAACTTGCACATCATCACCCTCTTCACAAATTGTCACACCATATCTCCACCAGCTTAGCCACACCATATCTCCACCAGCTTCTGGAATTCCATAGCACCTTGGTGTATACACCCTCTTCATTCCACGGGTCTTGTTAATGACTTCGACTTCTAAAGGATTTGGCAACCAATCCAGGTCGCCAGGAAGTGTATAAACCAAACAAAGATTCAAGCCGGGAGTACCACAATGAGTAGATGATGAAGTCATAGTAAAAGTTACAGTGGATCCACGACTCCTGTTGCTAAACCATTGTGGAACTTCTCTCCCAGGAAAATATGTGCTGAACACACCAGCTTCATAGAGTATCTATGAAATTGAAACCCATAGTTACAAGGGTGAAATGCATGAGTGAGAGAGAGAGAGAGAGAGAGAGAGAGAGAGAACCTGGATTGGACACATCTTTCTTCTCCAGACAGCTGTGTTAACAATGTACGCCTCAGCATTTGCCATGGAGTCCAAGTTGAAGAAGCCAATTCTGTTGATCAGTTCCACCTCGACTTTTTTGACAGGTAAGATATTGAAACCACGCTGAACGTAATCTAAACTCATGCAAGCACCATGTGAGATGGATTTTATACCGGCCGAAGGCTCTAACGTTATTTCTTCCAATGCTCGGCACTCTGTGACAACCAGTTTCTCTAAATGAATCGGTGGAAAAAGAATCTGCTGGAGCTTTGGGCACCACGACAAATCCAGCGTTTGGAGGCCTGTAAGATCTTTAATGGCTTTTGGTAGGCTTGAAACAGGATTCCCACTGAGAAATAATTGCTGCAACTTGGAGAGCTTACTAAAATCCTCAGGAAAAGCATTCTCGGTGAGATTGCAATGCGAGAGATTTAGTTGTGTTAGAGAGCTTGGTAAAGTGGCCAATGACATTTGTATCCTCGGTTTTGGAACCCAAGGCCAATTAAATCCTTGCAATACGACCTCCTTTGTGAGGAAACGATCTATATCCATTCTGCTAGCATGAAGAACTCGCAGTGATTTCATCTTCTCCAGCTCCTCTATTGCCCCCATGAGATTTGAGCAACCGGAAATGTTCATTTCCACTAGAGAATCTACTGTACTAATATTTCTTGGAAGTTTTCTCAGATTTTTGCAATCCCGAAGATTCAATAACTCTATTTTCTGTAGTTTTACGATAGATTCATCGACCTCGAACAGACTTGGACAAGCTTTGAGAATAAGTTTCTCTAAGCTCGGGATTCTTGAAAAGTCTGGAGTTTTTGCAAGTTTAGGGGAGTGGCTGAGATTCAAAATTTTCAACGATCCAAGAGCCTAATCAAAGAAGAGACATGGTGCCACACAATTTTAAAAGGTGATAATAATCGAGATAGTTGTAAAACTATAAAAGGAGAAGCAAAAGAGAGTATCTTACCTTACATCCTTTCCAAACTTGTTTTAAGTTGCTATAACGCAGGTCAACAGTGACCAAGTGTTCAAGAGGAAAATCTTTGGGGATAGATTCTGAAGAAAAACCACGCCAATACAACCATCGTAATCTTTTGGGAAATGCCTGATAAGTTCCCGAGAGTTGTACCCCGCTCAGCTTAAGTAGTCTCAAATTGTATATCTTTTCAAATGTATTAGCTTCAAAGACATTGTTTGAAGATCTCAACATGTTCATATCAAGCATGAGACCTTCGATATTAATTGTACCCTTCAAAGAAGATTTAAAGAAATCAAAACAATAATTAGATATTAGCAAGCACGTGCAAAATCAATATGCATCAACACGAGAAACATGTTCCTTACAATTTTTTCTAACAAAATGTTGAAGGAATCCATATGGTGCCAGATTCTGCTACGCTCCTCTGGACGCTTAGATTCTCGGAAAACAATTTGCTTTCCCATGTCCTGAAGTAACTGATGCATTCGCAGCTTCTCATTTTCAATTGTTATGAGATTTCTATCTACCAGATTACAAATTCCAGGAAGTGCAAAATAATCCCTTCTTTCTAGTATAGTGATCGTATCACTTTTCTTCTTTCCAATGAAGAAACAAGCTATGTCAAGAAATAGCTCTTTATCGCGGTCATTTTCTATGGAATTATAGCTTATTTCAAGTTTTTCCAAAATTTTTTTATCAGAAGTTGATTCCAAATTCCGTAATGCTTTTTCCCACACATCAAAACTTCTCCGTCGTACAGAACAACCCAATACTTGAAGAGCCAAAGGAAGCCCATCACAATGTTGCACAAACCTTTTTGATAAATCCATGTGACCTTGAATAGGATGGCTTTGTCCAAAAGCATGCCAACTGAAAAGCTCAAGTGAGTCATCGGTTGACAATTTTTCAGGCCTATACACTTCATAAATTGCATCAACATTCATCAAGTTCTCTAGCCTACTGGTTATGATTATTTTACTTCCTGGCGTAAACCAATCTTGTCGGCCAGCTAATGCAACTAGCTGGTCCGGTTGATCCACATCATCAAGGACAATAAGAACTCTTTTGTTGGTTAAGATATATTCCATCCTCATACATCCCTCATCAACAGTGTGCACTATGCGCTCTTCTTTTCCTAAAAGGTTTGAAAGAAGTTGTCTTTGCAAACCAACTAATCCTGTGGTTCCTATGGCAGCTTCTCTAATATTCGGGAGGAAACATGCAGCCTCATATCTTCCATGGTTTGAATTGTACAACACTTTTGCAATTGTTGTCTTCCCTATTCCACCCATTCCACATATCACAAGAACGCCGACTCCGATTGACCTATCTTTTAGCCAGGAATCAACACGGTTGGTTCGAGAATCCATACCTACTGGATGGTCGGGAACCATCAGGTGGTTGCCAGGTAGCTTGCTTTTGATTATAGCAACAATTTCATCAATGAACTTGGCTTCACACCTACAAGTTCAATCAATGTGCAAATGAAGCATGGTTTATCAATCAAGATTTGAAAGGAAAAATCAAACCGCTGTTTTAGGCTATTTCTTCTTTTGTTTTTCTTTATTAGTAACAGTACGAGTATATTAAACATAAGGAATCAAGGGGATGCCTCCTAGCATACGAAAATAAGGTCATAAACACAGTCTACAAGAACTCAAACGAAAATATTCATAAGATGTACCTGCAACATTATGGTTAATCTCGTTGCGAAAATGCACAAACTAGCTAGAGAGAGAATAAAAAGAAGAGTATCTAAGGCCAAAAAGTCCTGACATGGAAAATTTATTGCGTGCTCTTCCAGCATTGCGATGTGGTGCTTCAAGAGCTTCCACCACATTCTAGATGGATCTATGACTCCATGTTTCACAAAATTGACTTATTCTCAAAAACTGATATTGTGTTTTACCATACAAAATTATACAACGAATTGAGCATTTTATCAAAAAATTACACGTCATTTTATAATAGACTATCTTTATGGGATGGACGGATGGAGAATATTGAATAAGGATGCCACCTCCGAATTGAAATTCTCGTTCCGTCCCTGGTCAAGCAAACCCGACCAAACCCGTTTTTCCCCCTGAGAATTTCTAGAACAAGAAATAGGTGAAATCCCACAAAGTTCTATCTCAACGACAACTACAACACAATCCATACATGTATTGTACACACTACACATGCACACATATATAAAAAATACTTACACATAAAACTTAAAGAATTTTGGATGAAAACTTAACGAAAAATCTAGGTAAAGATTTTTCTTTAAGTTTTCAACCAAAATTCTTTTAGTTTTCATCCAAAAAATCTTTACTCTATAGACAAAGAATTTTGGATGAAAGATTTTTCTTTAAGTTTTCATCCAAAAAATCTTTACCCTACATACCAAGAATTTTTGATGAAAACATAAAGAGATTTTTTGTTAAGTTTTCGTCCAAAATTCTTTATATTTTCATCCCAATTTTTTTTGCCTATAGGGTAAAGATTTTTGGTATGAAAACATAAAGATTTGATATTGCAAAATCATAGAATATTTACATAAAAATGTCATGAAATCAAAGGTGTTTGGTATGTACAACGAACATGATTTATTGATTCATCATGTTGGGTGATTTGTTACGAAACATGATTTATTGATTTATCATGTTGGGTGATTTGTTACGATAAACATGATTCCCTTATTTACCACGTTGGGTGATAGATCATAGTAATCATGGTTCATTTGGGTACATATACTTATTTTTTATGGTGAATTAATGTATCATATTTCTTAGTTGATTTATTTACACTTGTATTTGTTTAGAAATGTATCATGTTTTTCATATCTAGTAGTCATGGTTCATTTGGGTACATATACATATTTTTTTATTGTGCATTAATGTATCATGTCTCCGGATGCTCGCGTTTTTTATTTTGTTCATCAATCTTAGTTTTTCAAGGTCTTTGATCTTCTCTATTTGTTGTTCTTGGCTTCTTTTTTCTATGAAGGCCTTCCTTTATTTATAATCTTTGACAGGTTTGGATAACAAAAAAATCACACTCTATTTGTTGATGGAAGTGTATTTCTATTTTTGCTCAAAAGATTTGAAAGAGTTCAATTTTGTAGTAATAAATTAAGCACCAAATCATGGTTATCAAATATATTTTCATACTAATGGATTCAGATCTTGATTTGTGGTTTAAATTGTTCATCATAGTTTTTTAGGCAATGTATGTAGCTTCTCTACTTGTAGTTATTTTGATGCGGTTGATTATTTTCTTCTATATAGATAGTTTCTATATCCATTTTACCATAAATCTGTGATTAGAGAGTTCACTTTTTACCATGATTCATGTACAAATTTATAGACATCAATTTTATTTTACCATAATTCAAAATACAAACATATGTTGACTTGAATTTACCATATTTTTAGACACTTTTTTTTATCATGATTCTAGAGTGATGGATCGAATTGATAATATATCAAGTTCAAAAATTGGTAATATATGGAGTACAATGGTTCGTAGATGATGTGTTAAATTTGTATATTTACTGTTATTATTGCAAAAATTATCATGCTTTCGGGTGTGCGTTTGTGTTTTACCATATTTGTAGTATGATTATATTTTTTTATTTTTTTCCCATGAAATCTATTGTATTCAAATTTACCATGAAATGTGTTAGTAAATTTTGGATGCCATCGATCCGATTAGATTCATTGATTCATATACAATAAGTTCATCGAAATTTACCAGGTTTATTGGTAGAATCATATTATTTTACCATGATTCCAGGGTGCATGGTCGGTGTACAAGATAAATGTGATAGAATTTCCCGTGATTTTTGTGTATCAAATATTCATTTTTGGATTTCGTCATATTTCATGTTTCAAATAGCCAAACAAATCCCACTTGATTAGGAAAATAAATTTACCCCAAGCCTAATCAAATCCCTCTTATTAGGAAGCCATATCTATATATATTATTATGTAATACTCCCTCTGTCCCTTTTTAAGTGTGTTACCTGGAAATTCCAACTATTTTTCTCTCACATCAACTTTTACAATTTTTACATCTACTTTCCATTACTTACCCTTATTAATATAATAATATCCACTAACTTTTTAAAAAAAGAATCTACTTCTAAGGGCAAAATAGGAAATGTACCCACCAACTTTTCAAAACACACACTTATTAAGGGACAACCCAAAATGAAAATGTACACTATAAAAGGGACGGAGAGAGTAATAAAAAGGGTACAAAAGGTATTTTACACTAAAAAAGGATGAAAACATAATCGTTTAAATTGACCGGGATGAAAACTTACGTGATGTCCTTATTGAATTACCTTCTAAGGTATAGTGCGAGGGAGTATTATAAGAGGAAAGTTAGGGTGTCATTGGAAAGAATTAATTTTCATGTAAAGAATGGGTTATTATATACCCATTCTTTATATGAGTGTATAGTGATATTTTGATTATCTTTTAAGTTAAATTCTTTTAGATTAATTATTCATCGTCATAACAGAAGAAGAACAAGAAAAAAATTACAAATACGACGTAGTCGAGAAAATCTCCATAGAAAAATATGACGAAGTCGATATACCCATTCTTTATATGAGTGTATAGTGATATTATGATTATCTTTTAAGTAAAATTCTTTTAGATTAATTATTCATCGTCATAACAAGAAGAAGAACAAGAAAAAAATTACAAATATGACGAAGTCGAGAAAATCTCCATAGAAAAATATGACGAAGTCGATACATGGGATTGTTTGGTTTAGATTTTGAGGAGAGTTGTTGGGTTAATGAGTGAAAAGAATATATAGAAAAATAAGAGTAATATTAGGGGAGAAACTTATTGGGGATGCTGCGCAGAGAGAGAGAGAGGATGGTTCTTGAACATCAAAGCGAACAAAAAGTGGATGCTTTCAAAACTTTGTTCGCCCTCAGTGATTTTTTTCGCACTTTCAATCATAATTTTTTACGTTTTAGATTTTATTTGTCCAAACAATGAACGATAGAAAAATTTGGCACGAATTTGACAAAAACTAAAAAAAAAAAAAAAGACCATGAAAATAATACAGAAATTTTTTATCCACACACACTGGTCTGAAGCAATAAATTACCCGCCAGATTGATTTTGAGAAACCATCCCAGCCATACTCGCAATCTCTTTAAGCGCTGCACTCCATCCCTTCACTTTCTCAACCGTCAGTTCCTTTTTTCCGAAAACCAGATTCTTCGCTTGCTCCTTAATTTCCCACGGATCCACCTCATAAAACACAGGCAAAACAAAATGAGCCGTCTTCTTACATTGCTCGAGAACCGTCTGGAGTTCAAGCAGGCATGCCGTCGAATTGGAGTAGTTTTTCGACAAAACGATCACCGACATCCTGGAGTTCCTGATAGATTTCAGCAACTCGGATTTGATAACCTCACCCCTCTCGATTTCGTCGTCGTCTCTGAATGTTTGGAACCCCTCGCGGATCAGAGCGTGGTACAGGTGATCGGTGAACTTTGTGCGGGTGTCTAAGCCCCTAAAACTCAAGAAAATATCATATCCACCTTTGAATTCAGGTTTCGAAGAAGAAGAGGGTTTTGGGGATTCCCAAGTAGCCATGGAAGAATGCAGAGGTTCTTTTTTTTTTGGGGTAACCAATGCAGACTGCAGAGGTTCTTTTTTGCTTTGCTTTAGATCTAGAACTGTTGTATGGGTTTTGCTAATTGAAGCCCTAAGGGCTCAATATAAGGGGACATGTGTCACGCCCTCCCCATCTCCTGACTTTCTCTCTCTCCCCTCTGTACCCACTCTCTCTCTCTCACTTTCCCCACTCTCCATCCGTACCCACTACCCACTCTCTCTCTCTCTCTCTGGCTTTTCTCCCTCCTCTACCCACTCTCTCACTTTTCTCTCATTTTTTATTTTTACAAATTAAAATCTTTATACAGCTTTTATTTTTTATATCCAATATTAAAAATATATATTTAAAATTTACTCGACAACATCTATAAAACAAGACCAATATTGAATATGTAATTATGTATACCCAAAATGATTTTTGTTTTTTGGATAAAATCACCTTGAGGAAGAGATTTTCGAAAAAATCTCAGATTTTTTTGAATATATATATAAAAAAAAAAATCATTTTGGGTATACATAATTACATATTCAATATTGGTCTTGTTTTATAGATGTCGTCGCGTAGATTTTAAATATATATATTTTAAATATTGGATATACAGTAGCACTGCTCTATTCCCGTACCGGTGCTATCCCAGCAGCTAAAGTGGCTAGTTGTATTTTCACCTTTGTCTAAAGCATGGTTCTATAGTCAAAGTGGTCGTTGTCTCGACCTAAGGTTCCATTCCCTAGGTCAGACAGAGGTCTAGGGGGAGTCCGGATAGAGGACTCTTTTAACTGGTGGACCCGCAGATGTAGGAAGGCGGCCTGCCTAAAAAATAAAAACTATAAAGATTTTAATTTGTAAAAAATAAAAAATGAGAGAAAAGTGAGAGAATGGATAGATGAGGGAGAAAAGTCAGAGAGAGAGAGAGAGAGTGCGTAGTGGGTACGGATGGGGAGTGGGGAAAGTCAGAGAGAGAGAGAGAGAGAGTCATGAGTTGGGGAGGGCGTGACACATGTCCCCTTATATTGAGCCCTTAGGGCTTCAATTAGCAAAACCCCTGTTGTATTTATAGTATTCATCAAGTTTTTTTTTTGTTATTCGTCGTTCCTAATCTATTATATGGAGAGGGGAATGTGACTCAATCCCGAGATGCAGTATACTCAGTATGAGACATCCAAGAGCTTTGCTGCCTAGCCATCATTTGCTAGTATTCATCAAGTTGATTTTCCATACTATTCCATTTAGAATATTTTGAAGAATTCCGGACTCCTGACATCGGCGGCGTGACAACTCCGGCGATC
The DNA here is from genome assembly GCA_036023075.1 of Gaultheria prostrata. Lineage (NCBI taxonomy): Eukaryota > Viridiplantae > Streptophyta > Magnoliopsida > Ericales > Ericaceae > Gaultheria > Gaultheria prostrata. The sequence goes on from JAXBDA010000880.1 coordinate 28,691, forward strand.
TTTCTTCTTTGTTTTTTTTTTTTCTGTATTTTCTGTTCTTTGTTATTTCTTGTTTTTATTTTCTCTGATTTTTTTCTCGTTTTTGTAGGTTGTATTAGTGATCTGCTCCGGCGATCTTTCATTTATTGAATTCTTCTCAGATCTATTTCTCTTGGTGTGTAACAATCCTGCGGTCATTTTCTCAGAAGCTCAAAACCCGCGTAGACCGCTTCCTCCTCTCTCTAGTTTGAGACGGACTCAAGGTTTTAAATATCAGTTTTGCAACATGTAACTCAACCCGTGTCACGTCATGAATCCTATTCCGGAAAAAAAAAAGAGGGTGACACGGGTTCAACCCGTGTCACGTCATGAATCCTATTTTGGAAAAAAAAAAAAAAGAGGGTGACACGGGTTCAACCCGTGTCACATCATGAATCCTATTCCGGAAAAAAAGAGGGTGACACGGGTTCAACCAGTGTCACGTCATGAATCCTATTACAGAAAAAAAAAAAAAAGGTAAGGTGGGTGCCACGGGTTCAACCCGTGTCACGTCATGAATCCTGTTTTGGAAAAATAAAAGAGGGTGACAAAGATTCAACCCGTGTCACGTCATGAATCCTATTACGGAAAAAAAAAAAAGGTAAGGTGGGTGCCACGGGTTCAACACGTGTCCCGTCATGAATTCTATTACGAAAAAGAGAGAGGTAAATTGGGTGTCACGGGTTCAACCCGTGTCACGTCATGAATTGTTTTCCTAAAAAAAAAAAAGAGAGGTGAAGTGGGTGCCACGAGTTCAACCCGTGTCACGTCATGAATCCTATTCCAGAAAAAAAGAGAGGGTGACACGGGTTCAACCCGTGTCATGTAATGAATACTATTTAAAATAAAAAAGTGGGTAACACGGGTTCCACCCGTGTCACGTCATGAACTCTATTACGAAAAAAAGAGAGGTAAATTGGGTGCCACGGATTCAACCCGTGTCACGTCATAAATTGTTTTCCTAAAAAAAAAAAAAAAGAGGTGAAGTGGGTGCCACGAGTTCAACCCGTGTCACGTCATGAATCCTATTCCGGAAAAAAAAGAAGAGGGTGACACGGGTTCAACCCGTGTCACGCAATGAATACTATTTAAAATAAAAAAGTGGGTAACACAGGTTCAACCCGTGTCACGTCATGAATTGTTTTCCTAAAAAAAATAAGAGAGGTGAAGTGGGTGCCACGAGTTACACCCGTGTCACGTCATGAATCCTATTCCGGAAAAAAAAAAAAAGAGAGGGTGACACGGGTTTAACCCGTGTCACGTCATGAATCCTATTACGAAAAAAAAAAGGTAAGGTGGATGCCACGGGTTCAACCCGTGTCACGTCATGAATTCTATTACGAAAAAAAAAAGAGGTAAAGTGGGTGCCACGGGTTCAACCTGTGTCACGTCATGAATTCTTTTCCAAAAAAAAAGAAGAGAGGTGAAGTGGGTGCCACGGGTTCAACCCGTGTCACGTCATGAATCCTATTCCGGAAAAAAAAAAGAGGGTGACACGGGTTCAACCCGTGTCACGTCATGAATCCTATTACGGAAAAAAAAAGGTGAGGTGGGTGCCACGGGTTCAACTCGTGTCACGTCATGAATCCTATTTTGGAAAAAAAAAAAAGAAAGAGGGTGACACGGGTTCAACCCTTGTCACGTCATGAATCCTATTTTGGAAAAAAAAAAAAAAGTGGGTAGCACGTGTTCAACCCGTGTCACGTCATGAATCCTATTTTGAAAAAAATAAAGTGGGTGACACTGGTTCAACCCGTGTCACGTCATGAATCCTATTCCGGAAAAAAAAAGAGGGTGACACGAGTTCAACCCATGCCACGTCATGAATAGTATATAAAAAAAAGTGGGTGACACGGGTTCAACCCGTGTCACGTCATGAATTCTATTACGGAAAAAAAAGGAGGTAAATTGGGTGCCACGGGTTCAACCCGTGTCATGTCATGAATTCTTTTCAAAAAAAAAAAAATAGAGGTGAAGTGAGTGCCACGGGTTCAACCCGTGTCACGTCGTGAATCCTATTCCAGAAAAAAAAAGGGTGACACGGGTTCAACCAGTGTCACGTCATGAATCATACTCCCTCCGTTCCTTTTTAAATGTCTACTATGGGAATACGTGCATTTTCAAACCCTTAAAAAATATATTTTTCTATACAATTTTATGTCTCCCTTTACACCAAATTAAAGTGCTCAAAGAGTACTTTAATTTGGTGCAAAAAAATTTCAAAAATTTTGAGTAGAAAAACATTTTTTTACGTCCTAAAAAATACACGTTTCCCAAAGCACACATTTAAAAAGGGACAGAGGGAGTACCATGTTTTTTTCTTTATAGAATATTGGTTAAATAATTTCTTTTAGTGATTGTTTTCCAATTTAAGAATTTTAAGGTATTACGAATTTTAAGACCAAATTACTTCCAAAAGCAAAATTAAAACAAACCTCTACTATAGTAATCGGGAGTGATTTCTTGTGAGAAACATGTGACAAAATCAATCAAAAATATTCCATAACTCTTTTTCGAATTTGAAATTTATATCCAGCCGGCTAGCTTCCCTTTGGCCTTCCCAATTTATCAAATGACATGAAACATTGTGTGATCTCTCAATTTATCTTTATAGAGGTACGTGGATACAAACCTATCGATATTTAAAATCCTTTAAATTATTTATTTCACTATCAATCTTAAAAATATATTATTACCCAATATTAAAGTCAACTAATCGTTTTCTAATACAAACCTAGAATGACTTTTAGTAGGAGAAACGTGGATGCGACAAGTGAAATAGTTTAATTGGATTGTTATTGGAATTTTTAGTGGGCACATGTGACATACTCTTATTGCCACTCTTATAATTTATCCAGCCACAAATTAACAACATTCAAAAAATTTACTTAATTTTCTCCTCCCATACCAAAATTTTGAATAATGGGAGATTGAGATTACCATAATTGGATAACTAATTTCCTAATTTGTGAAGTATATCTACATAATATTCTATATAGTCGAATTTGAATAGTGGGAGATTGAGATCCACAATTGAAATAACTGATTTCCTAATTTGTGAAGTATATCAACAAAGTGTTCTACTTAATTCCCTGCTCTTAATAGAATTCCTAACAAATTTTTTTTTTCATTCATCATTCCTAATCTATTACATGGGGGTGGGGGGAATATGACTCGATCCCGGAATGCAGCGTAAGGCATCCAAGAGCTCTATCATATGAACTAACAAAATTTAAATAGCCGAAAATCAGTAGAGGCATGGATTGTATCGCAAACCCCATCAATAATGTTACTTTGAGTCCGTAGTGACTGCAAGCCTGAAGCCGTGACAAGGCAGTTTTAGATGCTTGGATATCACCTATTGATCTCCAAAAAAACATCTTCCATAGGTTGGCAAGTGATCATTGCCCAACCAATGGCTTGTAGCCTAGCGGTTATCTTCTGGTTCTCTCACAAGTGAGAATAGGGTTCGAGTCTCGGCAGAAGCGTTTGGGGTTTAGGGTTATGGATAACTTCTAGACCCCCTCTCGACTAACTCACTAACTCCCCCTCTAACCCCCCCCCCCCAATAATGTGTATCGAATGACAAAAACAAAAAAAGTGATCATTGCCCCTCGAGAAGAAAAATTGCATGCATAGAATCCCTCTCTTATAGAAAAAAGGGCCTCACCATGAATCAGTTTGAAGTGATGCTTCTTCTCGACGTCTTTGACAAATCACCGATCGCACATATGCTGTCTCTTATTGATATTGCCTATGAATCCCCCTTTTTTCTTAATTCCAAATCAAAGTGATAATTGCCCCTCGAGAAGAAAAATTGCATGCATAGAATCCCTCTCTTATAGAAAAAAGGGCCTCACCATGAATCAGTTTGAAGTGATGCTTTTTCTCGACGTCTTTGACAAATCACCGATCGCACATATGCTGTCTCTTATTGATATTGCCTATGAATCCCCCTTTTTTCTTAATTCCAAATTAAAGTGATCATTGCCCCTCGAGAAGAAAAATTGCATGCATAGAATCCCTCTCTTATAGAAAAAAGGGCCTCACCATGAATCAGTTTGAAGTGATGCTTCTTCTCGACGTCTTTGACAAATCACCGATCGCACATATGTTGTCTCTTATTGATATTGCCTATGAATCCCCCTTTTTTCTTAATTCCAAATTGCTTGCAATAAATTTAATCTTATTCATGAGTAGTTTATGTATAATGTTATATATATACGTAAATATGTTTAATCTTTTTCCTTTTTTTAGAAATGAGTTTTCTTCCAATCTCAATCGTTGGGGCAAGATTTTCCCCATGTTTTTTTGTTGATCTGCTTTTCTTTTTCCCTTCTTGTAATTAACCAAAAGTTATTTTAGTAAGGTAAATTTTCTTAGACTGTGGAAACACAACTTAACCCGTAATATTAGATTTCAGCCTTATTATATACTAGTATACTAGCATAAAACCCGCGCTATGCATGGGACAAAAGCACGATAAATGTAAATTGAAAAACAGAATGTATTTATGTAATCCAATCATAAAGAAGATTAATCCAATCATGAAGCCCTCAATAAAAAATTGACAAACTACTACTATAACTCATCAACATGTAATGCTACTCCATTCAAGAACAAACAGAAACACCATTTCAAAATTGCAACCTTGTACAGTACAAAATAATAAATATTCGATCAATTAAAAAAAGGTCGAAGCAACTATAAATTATTATGCTCATAATTATTTACTGAGACTAATCTTCGAAACTCATCCTACAGTGGCACATTAACCTACCATAAAAAGAAAAATTCAAATGATTCAGGTAGAGAACAAAAGAAAAGTGGAAGAACATCAATAATAATAATTTTACCCTCAGAAGTAAAAAAAACTATTCAATCTCTCTCTCTCTCTCTCGCCGTGAGGTAGAGAGAGAATTCGGAAAAAAACTTTAGAATTCGGATGAGTAGATATTAGATATAGATAGACATAATTTTGGATTTTTAATTAATCAAGTATGGAAATAAGTATAGATATTTGATAAATATGATTAAGTAAATTTTGAAAATTTGAAATTCAAAAAGGGGCAAGATATGTGGATTTCAAATATAATTAAGATGTTATAACAAATCTTTGATGAATATTCTAATGTCACATGCTTCGATCAAAATTACATATGACAAACCAACAAATCACGACACTTGTTGCGCCCATGACTCTCCTCACGGAAAGTCATTCTGCAATACTATATAAGATTGTTAGAAGAAGAGATATGAGAGATCTTTGAAACACGGAAATGCCAAGTAGGATATTTTGAAAAAACCGTTGTGTATTGTAATATAGATATATTTTGGTCTGAAAAGCATGGAAGTAGGGTACATAAAGATTTTATAAGGATTTGTTGGCAACTGTTGGGATCTACATCTATCTATACTGCGTATAGTAACGCAAAACGACCGTCAATGCGACAAAGTGGCATGAAGTGTTTGGCCCACAAAATTATCTTAATTACATGACGATGATTCATTGTTACATAACGATTACGCATATAAACTGATGCTTGCATAATTTGCTATGAATGTAACTATTCTTGATCTTAGGAATGTCAAGGAATGGCAGAGGAATATTGGGGTCTTCGTAATTACAATTTATTTGTTAGATTGAGGCATTATGGATTTCATTATGACATTTTTATTTGTTAAGTTTTATGGATGTTTGCTTACTTTAATTTTATTTGATTGTTGGTATGTTGAATGATTTACATATTTTGAAAATATAAACTAACCAAACATTTAGTTGATAGAACTTTACATAAATTGTTTGCACTTGAAATCGTCTTGTACATAGCACGGGTTTAATGTTAGAGAGAGTAAAATTGATGAAGAAACCTTAGAGTAAAATTGAGGAAGAAACCTTTTGACCTTGACCGTACTTTTTATTTTGTGTGGGAACGGCAATAGAATCAATAGATATTTTTGAAATTGATGAGTAGAGATTTTAGAAATTTCTATCAGATATCCTATGACTCTATCTCCTTTAATAGTTTACTTTTTCTCCTCAAAAAGTCATTAAGAATTTGAGAATATTATAGATAATTGATTTCCACACTTTCCTTCTTACCCTTTCGCTTCTTTTTATCTTCTATATATTCTCGTGGATCTGGTGTAATTTATTTTTTGTACGAAAATCATATGTGAAACGTTGACGTTATAAATTTCAGAATAAAACAACAGAAGTACTAACATAAATGAAAGGATTGTGATTAAGAGCGTAAATTCTATTGAGACGTGGATTTTATATTCTTTAAAGCTTCAGCGAATCCGGACCATTGATTTTCAAGATGGACGGTTATGATATGCGCTGCACGGTAAGTGCACTGTACCATCTCCGCGCTAGAAGTTAAAAGGAAATCACTAAGGATGCAAATTATTCAAAGAATATAGGTTTAAGTGATTTTTTTTTTGTTGGTATTTTTGGGATTATTTTCAACTTCAATTCCTATTTAAAATTTTTAAATCCTCACATCTAGACTAATGCGTAGTCGTAGATATTTTGACGAGAGGTTAAACTATTAATCCACTCACCACCTTGAATACTAGTGCAAATTTGGTCCGAATACACAGCAACATGAGTATATTGTTGTTTCGACTATTCACAAAAACTAAAAAATAAAATAAAATTCAATGACCAAATCCCCCCTCCAAAAAAAAAAAAAAAAACCCTTTTTGAGATCTGGTCAACAAATTAATGCTAATCAAATTGTGAAAATCTTGTGAATAAGCATATACTGGAGACAGCCGCTCAAGCTCCTCGCAAATTAATTATTCAAAGTTTATTTTGAATGCCCAATAAGCATAGCATTACAGGAAAAAAAATTAAAAAAATCACAGGTCGTTCCATATAATTATTAAAGGACAGTAATAAAGTGGACCTTGTCATTGCCAAGTAAAAACTTGTAAGACAGGCAGAATTCTTGGTTAGTGAGGTGAAAATTCAGGCCTGATTTGGAAAAAAAAAAATAAACACCATGCCTGATTTGAAAATTCAGGCCTGATCAAAAAAATGGATTTTTTGGTTTATCTGGCGTCCTGGCTTTATCTTAACCGTTGGTTTAGAACATATGTTAGCAAAAAATCAACACCAATTTTATTGCCAAAGAAGCGTGGTTTATTGTCCCCAAAAAAACCAAAAAATCTGTTTTTTTTTTTCCCAAATTTTTTTTCCCAAATCAGGCCCAGTCGAAGTGATTACTGTAAAAAATTGAGTGGGTTAATTGACCCCACTTTTTTACAGTCTACACGTGACGTGATTCCCCCATGAGCATGCTCAAGTGTTGGGTTGACTTTGTATCCAAACAACAACAGTCCAGGCCTTTTAACAGTCTCGTAGCCTTAATTCAAATATAGTACCAGAACTTTGGTTGTAAAGGAATGACTAATCTTTTAAACGGATTCGGGGTATGTAGTGAGCTTGTTGACTACACCTCCGTAACGAGTAATCATAGCCGTTCGTTTGGTAATCAGTTGTCCGGATAAATGAAATTATTCTTAGGAGGACAATCCGTTCAAGTTAGAGTTTCTTAAGATTAATTTAATTTATTACAGATTATATTTTGGCTCCTGACTTTTTTGTTTTTTGTACTACATTTTGTTTGTATCGTGGGTTGTGTGTGGCAAGACCCCGATTTGTAAAAAAATGTAAAGAAGTGTACAACTATAATTGTAGTATAAATAAAGTGGGTTGGTTTTAGAAAAAAAACTATATTTTCCTCTACCAAGAAACCGATCGTAACATATATTTACTTCATCTATCATATCGTGTGGGTTGCGATACAGGTCTCAAGTTAGAGTTTACGTATTTATACAAATTTATACAAAAACGCAATATATATGCTGGTCCCGCACGGATCCACACACCACATGTGTTTCTCTATATTACTACTTTGCAGAATAGTTCATCCTGGCATTCTCAACCTCTTGCCAACATAACACAGGTACCTGAAAAAATTAAAAATTGTCAAGAAAAGCAGAAGTGGTCTTAAACAGAAAGAAGGTAATTAGAAAAGAATAAAGATGTATGATGAGATTCTCAAGGCAATTATTTTGTTCAATCAAATACTCCAAACAAGTCCCTAATCACCAACTTTCCTCACTTGTGTTTGGCGTTGGAAAAATGTGACGAAAACACCCAAACTTTGGTAACATTCGGTGAGTCGGTGACCCCTAGAAGTTGTTGGATTTTTTTTTTTTATGAAGAAGTTGGTGGTCTTACCATTCTTGCTCAAATGCATGGCTCCATACTTTATTTTTTGAGAGTTAGGTGAAGACTCATTGTTATTCCTTTGTTGCTAACATTTTCCATGTGGTTCCATGCATTAAGATCACTTTCAGGCAATCATACACAATCTTTTTACAGGGTACTCATATCTACTCTATATATGTCCATACAGACACGAGAGTTAGTCCGGTTGTTTGGTGGGTCTGCTCCTCACAAAGATTCGATTATTAGTGTCAATCTGCAGTAAAATAATTTTTTTTGAATCCCTTAGTCCTATTGTGGATGACCTGTCTTCAACGGCGGAGCTACCCACATAGGAGGGTAGGCTTTAGCCTAGGGGTGAAACAAAAAAAGTTCAAAATTTACATGTAAAATTTAACTCAATAAAAAATTTATATGGATTAGTCCATATGCAATAAAATATATATACGGATTAGCCCATGGCAGATTAGATTCCTGGTTTTGCCATTGTCTGTCTTTCCCCAGCAAGGGTATTAGTCGAGGTTAGGGCTGCAAATGAGCCGAGCTGCTCGCGGCTCGGCTCATTAAGGCTCGGCTCGGCTCTTTTGCTAATCGAGCCGAGCTCGAGTTCGAGTTTTGGGCTCGTTTACTAAACGAGCTCAGCTCAGCTCGGCTCGCAAAAGTTCGGCTCATTTAATAGGCTCGGCTCGTTTAAAGAGGCTCGTGAAGTAAATTGGTCTGACTCGGCTCGATGAGGGTCGGCTCGTTTAAAGAGGCTCGTGAAGTAAATTGGTCTGACTCGGCTCGATGAGGGTCGGCTCGTTTACTACCGAGCCGAGCTCGAACTGGAGTTTTGGGCTCGTTAAGCAAACGAGCCGAGCTTGAACACCACAAAGCTCGGCTCGGCTCGTTTGCAACCCTAGTCGAGGTGCACATAAAATTGGTTCGAACAACCCTAACCATGTAAAAAAAAAAGAAAGGATATGTGGCTGTATGTGTAGTCACATGTAATTAAGACTACTCTATTCACCAACGGTGCGATTTGCAGAGGACCCACTGGGGATTGTGGCAGTATCTTTTGTCTTTGTGGCTTTGGTGACAACCCTGTCTTACCCACCATCCATAAAAGATTTAAAAGCAAAGTATCCACAAGTACACGTAACGTTTGATTATGTAAATCTTAGGTACGATATGTTTTTCATGGGCATTTATCAAAAAACTCTGATAGATGTTGTCTCCTACTTTCTCGAAAGAGTTTAATTAGGGTGTCTTTATCTAGCTAGGTTATTGTTTTCATATTGGAAAAGAAAAAAAAACAAAAGTTTATTGGGCCATGGTTGGGCCATGCAGTCAAATTTAAGTGTTAGGAACATAAATTGATACATTTGACCTATCATTTCTTTAGAACACTCGGTTTTCTTCAAGGACATAATTGACATATCATTTCCACTTGACTTAAAATTTCAATCATGGTGAAAGGAAAAGGAAACAGGGTGCTGTAGGGCACCACTGTATTGCGGCATTCGAGTGGTCGGATATGTTTTCAACAGTCCTAATTTCATCTCGGTATTTTGTAAATTCGAGCCGCCATGGCCAAGATGAAATCCGAATTGTTGATTGGCGAGATCAACAATTCGGATGCCACCCTACAGAGACGCCCTATAGCACCCAGATCCGAAGGAAATAGTTTTGAACAAGAAAAAGAGTTTTTTTTTTGTTTAATTTCAGGCCTACCGATTTTGTAGTTAGAGTCTTGGAGACTTGGACTGCTTAGGTGCAGTGAGGGAGCGGCCTGGGATAACTGTTTGAAGATCCTTTGCCCCTTTTCCCTACCCCCACCTCTGCCCCCTTTTCTCAGCCATCGATCTCGACAACCAACAATTCGGATTTCATGCGGACACTCTTGATCTGCGTCATCCATTGCCGAGTGAAATCCAGACCATTGGTTGCCAAGATTGATGGCTGAAAATAGGGGGCAGAGGATCTGGTTCCCGGGAATAACCCCATGGGTCCATATGGGAAAGCAAAAGAAATAAATATGTAAACCCAATAAAAATAAAACAAAGTTTCAGATTAAACGAAGATAAAACTAGAAAGTTTATTGGAACACAACCAACATGGTGATATTTATGGGGAGGAACATGATCCTCTCCAGTCGCTATCAAGTTTGCATTTTTTGGGCCCATCCCTGGTCCGCAACAATGATCAGAACCATTCATATAGTAGATCTCGTTGAGAACTTCGACCACTCTAAAAATCACGTCGATCGGATACCGATTGATACATGATCGGTATATATTTATATTGAAACATATATCTTTCACATTGCATTCGAACCCATTTGTGTGTGCTTTTTCAATAGAAATGTATGCCAATTAAGTACCAATCGGTGTCCGATCAAGGTGATATTTGGTGTGGTCGAATCTCGACGAGATGTACACATCCATTCCAATCTTGTCTAACTTTGCTATCTCCCCTTTCTCAATCCATATCTTGTTTGTTCTGGAGACACGTCTTCCTATTCCAACCTTTCTCAAATCTCTTTTAACGGAACAAATAGAAGCTCAAGACCAAAACCTAGATCACTTGCTGAGAACAGTTTGAATCATTGTTGTGGGCCCTGAATGAGCCAAAAAATATTAAAACTCGAGAGGGACTGGAGAGAGAAAAAGGAGAGGAGCTGGTTCCTTATGGGGATGACTAATGAGTTATTCCAAGAACTTAGATATTTGAAAAAATATTCTGAGTGAAGTAACAAAATCGATAAACATCCTTGATTTTATAAAGTCTTAATTGAGTGATTTCCAAATGACAGGGATTGCTTATCGAATTTTATTGTATATATGGTGGTTTTATACGTCACAAAAAAGATTAAGTAAATTGGCTATAATCAAAATCGAAAAGGAGTATTTGAATAAGTTAACGCACAATGACTTTATTGAAGAATTTGTTTTAAAAAATGCAAGGAGAATTTTTTTTGAATCGGATCGTGCTAATCATAAAGCATTACAACTGGATTTACATTTTAATTTTAATGTAATTCAAGCTAAAAATACAATGTAACTATGATTTTTTCTTTTACGACTTGTATGTCTTTTTTTTTTTTACGACTTAATACTAAGTAGACAACTAAATTTGGGGTCCAGTTTGGACAAAGCGAACATGGGGCCAGTAGTGAGTTGAGTGAAGGTAGGGAAATTTTTTTGGGTACCGGGTGGGTACCACGTGGCTGAGCCTACGTGGTACCCGAACGCTGCATCTGGGCCGTCCAAAGTATATTGGACAGCCCAGATCGAAACCCTCTCTCTCCCCTTTCTCTCTCCAAATCTGGACCGTTCAAAACCGAAATGGACGGCCGGATGTGCGTGTGCGGGTATCATACCTCGTTCGAAGGTAGGACGCAGATTTTTTTCTAAGATGTGGTACAAAAAAATTCAAGGTTCCATAAAAGAAAATTCTATCTAAAAAAATTAATAATTCAAACCCTAAGGAGTTTGATGGAGTGACGTGATACAAGTACAACAATACCAATACACTTGAAAATAACAGTGTGTTGACGGACATAGATCTATCTCTTTCTATCATCTCTTGCCGACAAATCTAGGGTTCTTGCCTGGGGGGGGGGGGAGCGGCGGCTCTTCCTCCTCCCCCCGGGCTCTTCTCTCCTTTCCTCATCCTCTTTCCCCTCCCTCCCTCTTCGTCTTTCCTCCACCTCCCTCTCACCTTGATTTTCTTCTTCGTTTCTTCAGTTCGGTTCTGGCATGGGCGGCAATGTTGGTTGCGCCCTCCCCTGCCTAACGGCCCGTCGGTCCGGTTACCGTCACGCCGGATCCTTTGTTGGAAGTTTCCGGTCTTCGGCCTAACGGCTAGTGGCGGTGGCGCCTGGAGTTGTGGTGATGGAGATCGGGTGTGGCTTGGAGTGTGGCTGGTGTGGATGGGGGGTGGCGGTGTGGTGGGCTAGTGGTGGAGGATGGGCGGCGGCAGGTGTGGTGGAGGCTATCGGATGGGCTGTCAAATCCCATGGCAGCGTTTGTTGACAATGTGGTGTGGGGCATGGATTGGGATGGCGGTGTGGTGGGGGTTGGTGGTGGCGGCAGTGGGGTGTGACGTGTGATGGTCTGGTGTGGGTGTTGTTGTGCGGCTGGATTTGGTGAGGCGATCGTGTCGTTCTCTGGGTCAGCAACAGGGGCATGTTCCCCCGGGATTCCGGCGTCGATGGATTCATCTTACTTTTTGCAGCCGTGATGCAGCATCTGTGGTGGCTGGGCATGTCGGTGTTGGCGGCTGCTGGGGCTGCGCAGGGTTTTTTGTGTTGTATTTTTCTATTTGGGCATTGTGGCCGTTTGGGTTTGGGTTTGGGCTTGGGCCCGTTAGGTGTGGGCCTCGATTGGGTCTCAGACTTGGCATTTCGTTGCTTTCTCCTTGCTCCTTTTAATCATTGTAATGTTTTGATGATTAATAAAATCTTTTTTGCCGTGCAAAAAAAAAAAGTACAACAATCATAGGACTTTCCCAAGCTAGAATACCATTCAAACATTTCAAAGGAGTGATTGAATGTTGAATCTTTATTTTCAAAACCTTAAAGTTGCAATCAAACTGGCCTGAAAATCCCATTACCAAAAAACAAAAAAGAAAAAAAACAGCCAACAAATGTCTAAACAATGGAAGGCACACTTTTGACAGGAGTATATGCATGGCCAAACAATTACGACAAATTCTGAAATCGGTACACCCAGTGCCCATCAGTTTGGACAAGTCTAATCAGACGTTACAGTACTCACAGTTTCAAACTCGTGACTCGCATGTTTGTCTTTAATTCACTCCATTGTTGTACATGTGAGTTGAAAGTTTGAACATAATCGACTCGTTTTCCATTGATTCTTGAGTCCGACTGGTTGACTGTCCTTATTAGGCAACCGTCAAATCCAGTCACACACCTGTTTTAACAATTAAGCTCAATTATTTTGATGACCGGCCAGAAACGTAATAGAGCACTTTGAAAATGATAAGATTACCAAAAGTTAGGTTTATTAGTTGTCGATAAATGAATAACCAGAAAAGAAAAAAGATGAACTTATACAGAAGACAAATGTGTTCTAATTATACATTTATAGACATCCTATAAATCTGAATTTTGATATTGTTGCTGTTTTCAACGTGCTCTATACTATGAACGTTTCCGATCAGCAAAATGATAGAGCTTATACGGTAATGTGGCAAATCGATTATAAGTTCAGTTGTAAAAATGATGACTAGACTTTCCTAGACAAAATTATGCTACCAGTAAAGGGCAATTCATATTCTTGTTGTTTGCAATGACATTGCAGATATGAGCTTATAGCCTAGGGGTGTTCCACCAAGACAACTTATTGGTTTTTTAGTTTTTTATGTGATGTATTATGAGAGAGTGACTGCCTTGCTTTTAGGAATAAACTGACTTTTTAACTTTTTTTAGTTAGTAGAATAGGCTCTAATAGTCTCATACCATCGCACGTAATAGGTTTTGAATTCGATTTTTTTTTTTTAACTTCGTTTTGAATTCAAGTTGATAGAACAACATTGACACTTTTTATAATAATGTAATTTGTTAATCCACTAACACTGCCTTCGATTAAAGAGATGCATTTGCAACATAGCCTCTGCTTCCTAGTGCCTCCAAATATTGACAGGGTTTTTCAAGGAAAATGCTAAAAACAACCAACTAGATTGTGGTTAAGATTTTAAAAAAATGCAATACTGTATTTTTTTTGCCATACTCTATATATGTCAATGGGGGTTAGCTAAAAAGTTAGTGTGTTGACAACCAAATGGAGTTCGAAGTCTCTCCGTAGATTTGAACCCTAGATTTCTTCCCTTGGAAGCTAAGGGGTACAACTAGATGGGCTACGAGCCACATCTGAAATCTGAAAAAAAATAAGTGGAAATGCATTGAAAAGTGTACGAAAATGCAATGGAATACGTATTTTTCTGGCATTACATCACACTGGGCTGTCAATAGAAAGACTATTTTTGTAATAACAAGATTTTATTTTATAGGTTGGTATCTTGCCAACATCACATTTTTTGGCATTGGTCTTTTGAAATTTCAGCATTGAGTGTCAACCTTGTTGAGATTTGATCCTAATTTCTTTAGCAATGTGTCTTCTCTCTCCTGTAATCTTCTTGGACTAATTAAAATACACCGACGAACGTGGTAAATTTAATACATTAATATAGAAACAAGGCAAACTAGTTACATTGCACACAAAATATATTGACAAACATGGTAAGTTTATTACTACATTACTATGCAGACATCATTAAAATGCAATAATTCAAGCTGTTCTTATCAACAAATACTGAGCAAATCCCCATCACATAACCGCTACTACTCAACGACAAAATCCAAGCCACATTTAGTGTGAAGCACACAATATTGCATATCCTAGTGGCTTAATCCCTTCTTTTTGTCATACCTGCACATATGTACCTGTTGACTTTGGATACTGTTGCGTGTAATGTGTGTTTTTGTTAGTTTCAGGTAATTCATGAGATTAGAAGAGCGTTGAAGTGCTTCCAAGGACTCCCGAGAGAGTACCCAATGTCCCGAGACATCAAGAGGTTCATTGGCGGAAGCTTAAAAGTCAGGTTGGGAAGCTTTGGAAGACCCTAGGAAGGGCCAAAGGCCAAAGAAAATAAGAATCCAGAAATGCGACGACGATAGTCGACTAATAATGAAAACCGATAATGATGGGGGAGGTCGACTGATAACGAAAACCGATAATGATAAGGAAGTGGGGTAGAATTTCCAAAATATTATGAAATCAATAATGGAAGAGGACATGAAATTAGGAACGTTACTTGTTTATAATCCCCCAAAATACATGTGAGGATCTCCAAGTTTAGTTGTTGGTCCCAAAATTCTGTCTATGTAGAGCCCAAAAAAAAGAAAAAGAAAAACATAGTCCAATAAGACCAAAATTGAGTCTATTTCAAATTTGAAAATGAATACATAACCTCCAAAAAGTGGACGTGGTGAAAACATAACCCATATTAATCATCATTCCCAACTGAAGATAAAAGTGACCATGATGACAAAATATTGATCTAAAATTTTAGCAGCAAAATCAGCAAATGATTAGGAACCCTAGACCTTCATTAGTGGGAAACTAAGCGGGTGTGCCAATAACTTAATTTTTTTGATTTTTCGGTTTTTTTATGTGAGAACTCGAAAAACGCGATTATTTTTTGTGATGTATTACAAGGGAATAACCTATCTAAAAAAACACAATAAGCTGACTTTTGACTTTTTGAGTTGATGGAACATAGCCTAAATCTAAAAGTGAAAGTGTTTGAAGAGAGAACCTTTTGGGAGAATCTTTGTCAAAAGATTGAGCAATCATTAATATGAAGAATTGAAGATCTGAAGCAGATAACGAAAAGTCAGGTTATAATTGTAGTACTCCTCCTTTTTTATTAAAGAGAAAGAATTGGAATTTAAAATCTCCCCTTGTCATTAGGGAATGGCTTGGTGACTATAAAAGAAGCCTTAATGAGTCAATGACAACCCATGGATTAGGACAGCTTTGATGGGAAAAGTGACTAATCAAATTATGCTTTACTCTACTAACACAAGCTCAAATGGGCCCTTGTCCTCCCAAAAGAAACAAATAGATTTTGGACTAAAAAAGCAAGCTCCAATTCCAGCAGGGAGTCAATGAGGAGCTACTCTACTAAAAGAAAGGGAGAACACCAATTTCGATTTTTGAGAACACCATTTTCGATTTTTAGGGAAATCTGTTTTGACGAATTTAGTAAAATCATTTTGTATCGTGCCTATCCGTGGAACCTCGAATAAAAAAGATCACAATAAGATTAAGTCTACGTTTATTGAAGAATTGACTTCACAAGTGGGTCACTTTAGTAAATACAAAATGTGTACTTGTGTGGGCAATTTTGGGTCCTGTTATTTAATCTGAACCATACTTCACTTTTTTTTCGTCTCGTTGAATATGTGTTCCATTAAAAAATTCATTCTTAGGTTTTCATAATGCATTTGTCATGAAAAGAACATCAATATATACTTTTGTAAGGAACACTATAATGTAGATGCACACCGATCAAGTAGTTATCGATATTTAATCAGCATAATTTTTTTTTCCGATTTAACCACTCGATGAGATAAAAAATAAATGATTCAAATCAAATAACGAACTCCGGGATGGGCCCGTGATGTGTACAACACAATCACTACTTACTACTCACTAGTCTCCCTCATTTTATACCCAATCAATCAGAGGCCATTATAACCTAATATTAATAGTACCATTCAAGCCCACTCTAGAAGTCCCCATCTAGCCCAACCCAGCCCATATTTTCACAACTAGCCCTCCAGCCCATAACAATCCACCTTGAAAGCCCACTGCCACTATAACCCGAACCCGCAACCAAAAACCTCAGAAAAAATCCGCCCTTTTTCTTCTTCACTCTGGCTTGAAGCAAAAGAAAAGCCCCTTCTTCTACTCTGCTATAAATAAACCCACACTCGCCGGAGACAGAAACCCACACACAGACGACAACCACAATCGGCGGAGGAGAAAATGTTCAGGAACCAGTACGACACGGACGTAACGACATGGAGTCCACAGGGGCGGCTGTTCCAGGTGGAGTACGCGATGGAGGCGGTGAAGCAGGGATCGGCGGCGATCGGTCTCCGATCCAAGACCCACGTCGTCTTGGCTAGCGTTAACAAGGCACAGTCCGAGCTGTCGTCCCACCAGAAGAAGATATTCAAGGCCGACGAACACATCGGCGTCGCCATCGCCGGTCTCACCGCCGACGGCCGTGTCCTGTCGCGGTACATGAGATCCGAGTGTATTAATTATAGTTACACTTATGAGTCGCCACTACCCGTTGGAAGACTCGTCGTTCAGCTCGCTGATAAGGCCCAGGTCCCAAACCCTAACCCTAATCTTTTATCCCTTGTCTTGTTAAACGTATTTGTGTATGTGGTATGAGTTACTTATCATTGATTGTTTTGATGGATCGTGCGATAGGATTAGGGTTTTAGCTTAGTAAATTTGAGAAACTCCAGCCTTTGCTCAAAGTTTTACTCAGATTTAAGTGAAAATTTCATCAGGTATGAATTACACCAATTGACTGACCCAATTGGAGTAAAAAACCTCATTAATGCAGTTGTAAGTTGTGAGGAGCAAACACAAGCCTTCAAAGATTCTGAGTAAAATACAATTTGAGTAAAAGCTTCATTTGGTATGAAGCACTGTATTGGACAAACCAAATCTTTTGAAATAAAAGCTTCATTAATGGCATAATTGTAAATTTGAGAGGCATGAAATGACCTTAACCTTAACCTTCATCTTTATATCTCTGTGTCTTATGAGAGAGTTGAATCTGAGTTGATTATTATGACGGTTCTGTTAACCACTACAGATTGGGCAGTGGATAATGCATACATAATGCTAAAAAAGTTAGTCTCAATGCACTTTTCACTGATTTCAATGCACTTTTGAATATCGATGCACTTTCTACACGTTAGTCACTGGCTACTGGGTTGTGGTTAGTATTTTCCTTATTACAAAGATAAAGAACTCCCCTTAGCTCTACTTGTCCTTTGAGAAAACCTATTTTCCAGATTCCATAGAAGGAAATAATTCAAAGCTTTAGGGGGTTCTCTCAAGTTATTGTTAATTGTGGAGTGGGAAGAAAAGGTAGTCCTTCATTCAATGTCTTTATCTCTCTCTGTCTAACTAGTATACACTATATAGATATTTTTGTATGCGTTTTGCTGATGGTTTTGATGGATCATGCAATAGGATTAGGGTTCTAGCTCAGTAGAATACAGAGTTGAATGTAATGTCGTTTATTCTTCTAGTTCTAGTGAAAATAAGACTTGTTTATTGTAACCATGGATGGAGCCAGAATTTTGGATATGTGGGGTAAAAAACTAGAACAATAACATTTTAAGCAAGCTCCCTCTTTTATGGGGTCAAAATAGAAAACATGGAGTGCAAAATATGATATTTCTTATTAAGAAATCTAAGGAAGTGGGAACTGAGCCAGAAAAAATAGAGGAAGTGACCCCACTTGGCTCTTAGTCGCTCTGCCCCTGAATTTGTAACGAACTACCCTTAGTGCTGCTTGTCAGTTGAGAAAACCTATTTGTCCGATCGCAAAGGATGGAATGTGTTGTAATTCAAAGCCATTTTGGGTTCTGTTAATTTTTTTTTGTAAATTTAGAGTAGTGGGGAAGAAAACGTAGCCCTTATTTGTATTTCTGTTTGTTAATTTGCTTCATCTTGACAGTGGGGTGTGGTTGAGGCAGGGGAAGTCCTGGTGTGGGTAGTTATGTTACTGGTTTTATTCTGCTTTATCTGAAAAGAGTCGTCACATCTCTTGAAGTTTATTTCCCATTTCTTGGAGTTTATTTGCTCCAAGAAAAGCGTTCACAACCTTTTGACAGAAGTCACTGACTCATTTATATTTTGGAAAATGGTAGTTGATGCCCAATCTTTCTCATAGTATTTGGAGTAACATGAATCAAACCAACATGGGAACAGAGTTATATACCTCCAGATATTCAAAGTCAGTTGCATAATGTGTAAAATTTCTCAAGCTTCCTTGTTCCCGACACGTTGTTGGTGAACCTGCTTTTATTGATCACCCCGATTGTGGTTGGAAACTGGTAGCCATGTGTCCTTTGCCACCACATCAGAAGTAAAATCTGTCATTGTGGTGTTTTGTAGAGTTTGCCCCACGATCTATGTAGCACAGACACAAACACGCGACACGGCATAGATGTGACACTCAACACAATTTTAGAAAATTGGAGGCCACGACACGTTTGGGGGCGCTTCCAAATAATTTTTTTTAATACTATTATATGAATACAAAATTCATATATAAAGCTCTAATTGTGAATGTATAACACCATGTATACCTTAAGGCTTAAGTCATTCACAAGCTTTTTGAACAGAGGTGTTTCATCACTTAAGCGTCTTTGTAATCAATAAAACATCATCTGTCACACAAAGAATAAGACTTCCCTAAGTTTTAGTTGGTGTCTACTATGACAATTGACAACCCCAACTTGTTTTGCAAGTTTTCGGAGAGTGTCCGAAGCATTTTTTTGAAGTGTCCCTGAAGTGTCCAAAAGAAAAACGTTTAAAAAAAGGACACTTTGGATAAAAGTGTTGAACACGTGTCCGTAGAGTATTAGTATCTAATAAGTGTCCGACACTAGTATATGACCTTTGATGAAGTATCTGTGCTACAGCAATGGTTTTCAGAATCTTATGATTCACTATTCGATTCACGATTCACGCAAAAAACGATACGAATCTATAGGTGAATTGAGACTTGTATAAAATCGGTGGTGAATCGTACGATTCACGATTTGGTTCGCGATTCGATTCACGATTCACACAAAAAACGATATGAATCTATAGCTGAATCAAGGTCTATCACAATTATTGGATTCGACAATATTAAGCCACTTTTGTTTTGATTGAATTTTTCTTGTAGAAATGCTAGAATATAAATATCATATGTACTTTTTAAGAACGAAAAAGTTTGTTTTCCGTGCTAAATTTCTTAATAATTTGTTGACGGTATTTATTCTGATTTGGAGCAGAGCTTAGAGCCTCGGGCGAACCCACATAAAGTTGCAATATAAGCTACTTTCGCACCTATGGCCTAAAAACTTTTATTATGTCAAGACTAAGCTTTCAATTTAATAATGAACCTATAACATCTATATGTGCATACCATTGTATTATAGTATTTATATCCTATTATGTACAAGTGTCTTTCCTATTAGACCATATGATCTCAGTCAACAAAAGAAATTAAACTTTAAGTATTGATTTAACCTTAACTTATTAAATTGTACATGTATCTTTATTATGTAGGTGCATAGATACATTTTGCAATGTAATTTTGAATTTGGACCGAATCGTTACGATTCACGATTCCATAAAAGGTCCATTCGATTCTCAAATCGATTCACGATTCCATAAAATGTCCATTGCTCGATTCGATTTGCGATTTGACAACCTTGGCTACAGCCCATGATATTCTTCCCTTTAGCATGTTAGGACCTACTGACCTAGCCATGTGATTTGGTTGGGAAAAAGGAACTGCCTTAGAACCCTTGTTTACCAAAATACTGTTGTCAAATGTCTCATTTTTAAGCATTTTTTTTTCTGTCTCCTTGGCTTGGGAAGTGATTTGGCACTCCCAACTACTCCATGTTGAGTGCTACTTGGAAACATGCTCCACACTATAGAGGGGCTGTCAAAGAATCTTTCCTCGTATTGGATCTTGGACCAGAAATGAATCAAAGCAATGTGTGACAAGCTGAGATGGGTCTTCAGTATTTGATTTGAGGCTATAATAAACAGCGATGTGTACCTTAACTCAATTGAGAATATTACCTTGGAAAGAATCACCTAGAGGAAGGATCTATGTAGCCCATCGTTGTTAAGTAATTAAGTTATTTATCCAAAAAAGTTGTTAAGTAATTAGGTTGAGATGTATATATATTTTTCTAAGACTTGTCCGATATTTCTTCTAAACTGGATTTCTTGTTGCAATGAAGTGGAACAGTGAACTTCATACACATCTTACGATTTTGCTCTACTTGGGTAGGGCTTCAAGGTCTTTAAGGAAATTGCTTCCACTAAAACTTCTTGGGTTTTGCTCATGTGATCCATCCTTGTGTTGTCCTTGTTTTCTAGACTTTAGTGTGTGAGACGTGGTGCTTAAAAAATGTGAAGATTTGAAGGTCCTATTAGGCTCGGATGGACTGGTTATATCTCTTCCTCTGTTCTTTGAATAAATCCATGTCGTTTTGAGTTCGGGATAGATATTCTCCATGTTTCGAACTCTCTGTAGGCGTGTTTTCCCACATCCTTTTCATTGGCCTGTTATCTCAAGTGTTCTGAAACATCCACTCAGATATACTTTGGCGTGAACTTTTGTCTGTCTAGAAATTGCACTACGATATTGTTGGAAGTTCATCGGCATTAAAGCTACCATTACTTTTATGGAACTTTTAAAGTGATACAGGGAAAATTGGAAATATAAGATGTTGGGTGTGTCTCAGGTCTTGAAACTACAAGGACCAATTGTGTTCTCCTCCATAATTTCTTTATTACTGCCTCCATCCTATTTTGTTTGTCACATGGGGGATGAGCCTTGGAAAATGGGAAATTTTCATTTTGTGCTATGTAAAATCAGCTCATCCTCTTGATTTTTACTTTCTTGGTTGCAGGTCTGTACCCAACGCTCATGGAAACGCCCGTATGGGGTGGGTTTGCTTGTAGCTGGCTTGGATGAATCCGGGGCCCACCTCTACTACAATTGCCCAAGTGGAAACTATTTCGAATATCAAGCCTTTGCCATTGGGTCCCGCTCACAAGCTGCAAAGACATACTTGGAACGCAGGTTTGAGAGCTTCGTTAGCTCTTCACGTGAAGATCTGCTTAAGGATGCCCTTTTTGCATTAAGGGAAACTCTACAGGGAGAAAAGCTCAAAAGCTCCATCTGCACAGTTGCTGTTGTAGGAGTAGGAGAGGCTTTCCATATACTGGATAACGAAACTGTACAAGGGTTGATTGATGCATTTGAGATAGTTGGGGAAGAAGTTCCTGCTATCGAAGAAGGTGGAGCCGCTGATGAACCAGCTGCTGACCAAATTGCGCCTGCTGAAGAGGCACCGGCTCCCATGGATATTTGAGGGTGCAAGATTTGTCAGCAGACTTCCCATTCTTGTCCTTTGACAAGGTTGTTAAGACATTTGCAGAATGAGGTAATGGAATGTGGACGGTGCAATGGACAATATGATTTCTTGTTGGATATGTTATTTGTTATGCAATTTGTCTTTCCCATCACTATCAGTGCAGACGTTTTATAGGTTGCTTTTGTTGAACCCAATTTTACTTGGATAATTGACTGAGCTGCTTGGTTGGATGGGCCTGGTTTATGTGAGACATTTTGTGATAATTATTTATGTCTGTCTATGGAGGAATATGTTGTCTGGACACGATTTCCCAACCATGGTTTTTGAAATTAGGAATTTAAGTTGACGAGTTTGTAGCCCCAGCAGCTGTGTTTTGCACCACACGGCTGATGCTTTTGACCATAGTGCCTTGCCTATGATGCAATTTTATCAACCTGTTCAAAACTTGTCGAAGACTTGTTTCTGTCAATATGGTGGTGGTGGTCCTGCACACAACCATTCTTAGGGTTATACAGCTGGGAACTAATCAATAATTTTGATGGAGCATAATTTAGTAGTGGATTGCAGTGGCATTGCTTCTAGGCTTGATAAACGAGTGCATTGCTCGAGCTTTGGTTTGAAAGTTAACGAGTTTGAAAGATACGTTAAGCATGCCTTGTTTGTTTGGCGAGCCGATGTCAAACCATTTGTGATGGAGCCGATCCCAAGTGGGAGTAACCTAAATTCTTTGACTATCACAAGTTCAAGTTCGGTATAAAACCTTGACGAATTTTTAAAGATCATTCAAGTTTAGTTTGTTTATCGAGGGAGATAAGCCAGTACTTGCTTTCGTTTTCTAAGACGAAATGGTGTCTCAGAGCTGTCTATAACTTCTTGCCTATCAACGTTACCAATCATTTCCAAGAGCTAATGTGGTCAAGTCTAGATTATGTGCTGGATATTCTTGTAATTGAATTATTAGTGGTGGTTGCCTCAAATGGTTTTGTATGGTCAATCCCATTTTCACATGGACCTTTTTTATACAAAGATCAACCAGTCAATTCCCGTCTGGACGCAAATCTGGGTCGCCCGGAACCAATTTGGCTGCAGAATCGTGACTCTAAGTTGTCTCGTGTTGGAACGTTGATCAAGTCAGTCCAGATGCTCAGAGACACGATTCATACGTGTTTATTTTTAGGTATCGGGTCCGTTTGAAGTTCGATCAGGGTTCAAAACTTCGTTAATTACAACTAACCTTACCGAGTCTCACTAAGCAAAAATAAAATTACTCGGTAGTACGAAATTGGTACAGCTACTTTCCAACTACTAATTTAAAAATTCACAATATCATTGTCCAATTTCTGACTTTGCTTATACTAATCAATTATATATATGTATGTTATAATATATTATGTATTTCAAGTTGTCCTATTGGGCTGGAATTTAATAACTTGGTCTAGCAATCGAACACGAAATATAAAAGGTCTTCCTCTCCTTTACAATCTCAAGTTACCAACATCGAAAGGCCTCAAGCAACCTCTCTCTCTAAATTTTCCGCGATAAATTTCCGGCAACAAATGAACGGGAGAACAACTGTTGTGATATTGTTCTTCTGGGCTGTCCTCACAATTGTCACACCCATGCTCGTTCGGATGTCGGCTTCAGCAAAACCCGCATTGCATTTCAATGGTACGCGATAGCGATCACTTATATTTGTTTACTGTAGGTTTCTGTTTTGTTGTAATCCTCATGGAAATTGTGGTTTCTCTTCATCTTTTGCAGGTGAGAAAACTGAAGGATTAATGAAGGTTGGGCTGGAGAGATTGTTGCACAGAAGAGCACTCGTAGACGCAGTACCACCACCAGCACCACCTCTGCCTCTTGCAACAGCACCAGAGCCATCACTCGCAATCATCAAACCACGGTTCGGAATCAAGAAGCTTGTGCAAAGATGAAAAATGTGAGTTTGTTTTTTTCTTAGACGCCAAGAAGGGTGGGAAGGGGCGACCAACGAAGCAAACCGCACGGGCGTGACCATTGGGGGTTCCTGACCCGCTGCGAAATGTCCAATTGAGTCATAACTACTGTTCGAATAAGACAGACCCTCACTATGATTGTGTATATATGTGCTCATTTTCGGTAGAAACGGGGTTCAGATCTTTGAAACCTTTTGGGGATTTGGTTGAGTTTGGCAATGATAAATGACATGATTTGATTTTTATTAGGATTCTTTAAGGATTTTATTTTTTGGATATAGGTTCCAAAATTCAATAAAAATGGATAATTATTTTAACCAATTTTTTAACTTGATGCGGTCGCTTGATCCCGCTTTACTCTTTCTCCCTCCGCCCAGGTAGATACCGTCTTCCTCCCTCCTGCTTTGCATTGCAGCAAGCTGTTAAGGGCGAGCGTAAAAAGGAAGCCAACATGTTATAGGGATTTGAACACCCAAATCCCATCGCAACCGAAGCGCACCAAAAAAATAAATAACGACGACAAACACATAATTTTTACGTGGTTCGGCATCAATGTCTAGCTCCACGGGGGAGAGAGATTCCACAATGTTTAGAAAAATAGAGATTACATGTGAAATAAAAAAATCCACCAAAAAGAGCACCTAACACCATGATTATATACATTGTTTTTCACTCACCCCACATTCTATTTTTCCTCACAATGACACAACCGGAGCACACGGCAAACCCACACAGGGGCTGCCCT
Source organism: Gaultheria prostrata (assembly GCA_036023075.1). Classification (NCBI taxonomy): domain Eukaryota; kingdom Viridiplantae; phylum Streptophyta; class Magnoliopsida; order Ericales; family Ericaceae; genus Gaultheria; species Gaultheria prostrata. The sequence goes on from JAXBDA010000880.1 coordinate 53,368, forward strand.
CCCTTGTGCCCTTCTCCGGAGTCTCTCAATCTGCTCACTCTCTCTCCTCTCTGACTCTTCTCACTTCTCTCTCAAACCCCTTCCCATAAGCATTACACAACAAACAAAGAGTGTCCAAAAGACTCTTCAAATGACTGGAAATCTTCTGGAAAGCAATTGAAAAGATCAAGTGCCCTTGGACGATGTGAAGTCACCAAACACAATCAAAAACAATTTTGGCATTAATATTTGTCTTTCTATTTTTCTATTTTTATGCTTATTCACTTGTCCCTACAAATGATATTGTCTTGACTTTGATGACACTTTTTCTTTTACACCTGCCAAAGAATGCACATTACCAATGCCAACCAATGCTATTAAATTTTGTGGGCAAAAAACCCCCGACACATGTGCCAACATAATTAGTCTTTTTTTTTTTTTTTTGGTTTGGCCGTCAGCGGTATTCGTGTTAGCTTGCACTTACCTTGATCAATAATCTCCCCGGTCCGGTCAAAGGTAGGTCATCCATGCTAGAACTAGAGAATTCACAAGAGAAAGCCTTGTGGCCTAGCCCAAACAAATTGTCAAGTTCTGAACTCAGGATGTCTGATTTACAGCTTAGCCAAAATAATTAGCCTATCACCGGGTGATACAGATACAATTAATAGAGAAAAAAAAAAGAGAAACACTTGAGAATTGCAGAGGAAGAGGACTCTATTAATTGCAATCATTAGTCACCATTTGTTATCGAACCCGTATCCAATGTTGATTTTTTTCTGTTTTTGAAATGAGTTTTTTCATCTCTTTTAAAAATAATTGTCGAGCACATTCCACTTAAGTATTTATGACATTGGACATCGAATCTACATATCTACTTTTAGAGCGGTTGCAAGAAGCGATATTATGTTCTGAACAACATTTAAACATGATGGTGAGAAAACAAAATCACATCGTTCTTTTTTCCCTTATTTTCTTACCGAGTGAGAGGAACAAAATATATATCTTTCGTTTACCAACCGGACTAAAAAAATGTATACAAACACCATGATTAGCAATCAAATTTAGATAATCAATAATTGCATATGATTTTGAAGTTCATATCAAGCAAAACAAACAGTTGACTTCTTGCTGCCAGATCAATTTAAGGTATTTTTTCTCTTTCTCTTGAACTTCTTTTCTGCTGATTTCTTTCTACATTCTGGGTTTTCATATTACTAATTAATTACCCCGCGAAACTGAAAAAATCAAGTAATAGAGTGCCTATGACATTTAATAATTTCGTCAACCGCCTGACATGAAACAATGTTCACTTTTGACTTATTCGTGCTTATGTGTTATTAAACTCTCATGAATTGGAGTAAAATGACGAATGAAATTCGAGTAAAAGATGCTAACAATTCACTTACTGACAAATTTGTTCTAAAAATTAACTAAGCTAAAACATAGAAAGTGACAACAAACTACTAGTATGTTTAGCATAGATGAATTTTGCACCAATGTTTGCGTAAGAGAAACAATAGAACCTAAATTCCATGCGAGTGTTGGGAGTTTTGGCATGTTTTTGTTACAATATGGATCTTAAGTTCAAGTTTGCACAAGGGAATTTGTATTTGTGCAGTAAGAGTATTAAGAGAGGTAAGAGAAGGAGGTCTCGAGGGTCTCGAGGGTGAGCAGGGGGTGGCCAGAAGCTGGCTTGGCACTCACAGAATCAAAATACAAGTGCCGCCTTCTCGTTACCATACTAAGATAAAGGCAAAAGCTTGTGTAATAATCCCTCATATTAAAAGTTAGGAAAATGCTTCAATAGCACCCCCTTGTTTGGGGGCTACATGTCACCCCAATCAAACGGCCCACATCGTGCCGGCAAAAGTGACCAAAAAAAAAAAAAAGCAATGAAATATAGGAAACAACCTTTCATTTGATCAAACTCAGGTCTTATATATTACATGAAACCATTGAACACATACATTCACCCCAACTATGATCACTCGGTCTTTTGTCTTAGTAGAAACAAGAAGAAAGGTGTTACATAATATCTCAAACAAACTGATCTAGGCATTCCTCAACCGTGGTGTATTTGACATCCGGATAAAGCTCAGAGGCTTCAACCTCGAACGAAGGCTCAATCTCAAAGTTGGTCTGTTCTCCCTTCACAAACACCGAGTAGTTGATTGCTAAAAGAAAGTTGATTGGATGCGGGGACTCTGCAACAAGCGTAAGTTCCAAAACGAATTATATTTATAACCCAATTTGATACCATACTAGGAAAATATATATGTTCTAGATTGTTCTTAGGTTTGCTTGTTCCATTGAAAATAAAATCATAGGTAAAATTAATTATTTAGCAGTGAATAAGGTGTTTGTTGGAATATGACAGTATTTTACTCTCCTGACTCTGTAAAAACACGTGATTTTATTTTCCATTTTTACTGGATAAGTTTGGGATACATCTTCCTAAACTTCTGGAATTCAAAATCAATCGAACAACCAACCAAACTTTATTATCTTACCGAATTTTGGTCTATTTATTAAATTCTGCAGTGAAACAATAAGAGCCTGCAGAGCGATATAAATGATTCAGTAGAAGATTGCTAAGTTCTACTGACCTTGGATTTGCTTGAGAATTTGATCCTCCAGGACATAGGTTCTTTCGAGGGTCTTGCCAATCTTCTTCTCCCATAAGGAAACAATCTCGTTGAATGAGTAAATGTTCTTAGGAGGCTTGATATAAAGAATCTTGTTCAACGTTCTTGGGTCGTCCACAGCTTTGATGGTGTAGGTAGCAATGTCATGCTCATGATTGAAGACAGCTATAGTTAAAAACCAGCAAAGAGAAAATATGAGACTGCCGAACCAAATTGGCCAAACGATGGAAAACTGTGTTTTTCGAGGCTGCAACGTGCTTTGCATCCCTGTTCTATCCTACAATGAATTGTATTACGCTCAAGAGAAATGAAAATGGAACCTTCGAGAATAGAAAATAATACCCTCGACAATGAATTTTATCATTGCAATAATGCAGAAATGTGTGCGAAAACCATATGCGAACTTTGGCCTACAAGGGGAGTCTTTTATGAATGAGGCGTAATTAACACTACCACCTTTCTGTATTCACCTGGATCAATGACCTAGTTCATTTACAGATTAAAGTCCTCGTTTGAAAAAACTTCAAAAGCCTAGTGTGAAGCCACACTCGGCTTCAAGGATTCGTAAGAAAGAAATTATTACCTCTAGGATTTCCATCCCCAAGGATGATTGCTTTGTCTCTGGGGGGAGCAGAAAGTCCTGGCTGTGCAAACGCTGGAAAAAAATAGCCGGCAAAGTAGTTTGAAGAAACGTAGGTATAGGGAATTCCCTCAGCCTCAACAGCTCTGCGGATTTGAGCTTTCACTGCAAATCTAGTTTTGGCTGGCTCAACCGCATTTGCATGATCCGTATCATTTCCAAACTCAGAAGGGAAGAATCTCTGGATGATTCATAAGAACAATACAAAATGTTTCTCATTAATAATGCTTTAGGGACACACGAGGGATTTATCACGTGATTGACATGTTATAATTATAACAGGACTGTGAAAGCAAGTATCTTCATGACACAAATTTCAGCTTCAGGCGATAATATTTGAACCCGTTGTCTGTTATATGTGGCTTCGCCCCTGTTAGTCTATATATCAAAGCAATCAATGCCAAATTGAGCAAATCTGTTAAGCAAATCTAAAGACATTGTTTTCATTCAAAGCCAGAGGCAATAAGTGGGGGGCCAAAACTGCAAAAAATTTCGCCGGGAATAAGCAATTATCTGCTGAAGGAGTACTAATTAGTTGTATTGATTTTTGGTGCAGCTTGAATTGAAATCCTGGCTCCGCCACTGGCCTGTTTCATTATCATGAAGCAGACACAAATGGAAAAATAAACAAGACATATCGCGTAATATGTAACTAGAAAAGACGATAAACCTTGATGTTGCCAGCTTCTTTAATGGCAGCAATGATTTTAAACTGATCTAATGCATTCATGTATCCAACAGTGGATATCACCACATCCACCTGCTTTATCGCCTTCACCAAACTCTCATAGTAGTTCAGATCTCCCTGTTCCATTCAAAAAAAAATAAAAATAAAAAATGAACAACTTAATTGGATGAAGATTCTAAGCTTGCCAGCAAATATAGAACTGGGAATGCAGTGGGCTCAATGGTCGTGTTTTGATTCAAGCTGAGTTAGCAGTATCATATGCCTTAGTAATCTAAGGAACATATGAAAATGTTTTGGACACATAATGTCCAGACACAACTGTGTTTGCAACCACATGACGCATTTGGTCTCACATATACCCAATTCGGTGGTGTACATACCATTTTTTATTTGACAATCGAGATGGCAAATCTAAGAAAAGTTTTAAGCAACTTAAATAAAAGAACTACGATTGGAACTAGGCTCCTTCTGTTCATAGCTTACGAGGTTGTCAATAAGCTAACGAAAATAGAAAAAAACACAAACACTCAAATGCACTTTTTATATTTTTAAATACGCTTTCACATAGTTTTAGGGCCGGCCCTAAGCTAAGGTGAGCAAGGCGGCCGACTTAAGTCCCCGAATTTTGGCCCAAAATTAGAGCTCAGGTAGGTACACATAGGTATGTAATATATATTTAATCTATCTCTTATACAATTAATGAGCTAGCTAGTCTAGCAGAAAAACTTCCCTATCCAATAGATACTTGGTTCAATTCCTAGGGGCCTTTATTTTTTGTTCTCCATAAGAATACTTTTTTCTCTCACAATCCAAAAGGGATATTTTTTTAATTGGTGAAAAAAATAATATGACCAAAAACTAGTTTTAATCGAAACAACCAAACGAAGGACAAACTGGCTGCGCAGTTTTAGTGGTCATGGGATAAACTTGGGTCAGTAGGTGTCTGTCCCACTTAGAAGGGATTCAATTGGGGTTTTTTTTCACTATGTCTTGTAACTTCTTTTCTTTCCTTTGGTCTTGGTTGATATTTTGCCAACCTGATTTTTGGGGCATGAGCGGCATATGATTGTCAGTGTTTGGCTGCAATCTCCTTATTGGAGCTAAACATATCACCTACTAGTATTATAGTTTCAATGCAAATGGTCCTACCGGGTACAGATAGTGGTGTAGTGTGATGCGACAATACTTCTTGGTAATGTGACTGGCACTACGAAAGAAAAAAGATATGTACGAAAGTGAGGAGTATACAGACATGGAGCAGAGTGATGCCGGAGATTTTGAATCCGTCGATGAGTTTCGTCTTAGCAGGATCGGAAACAGTGCTTTCTCTAACCAAAGCGAAGGTGGGGTGGCCGGACTTGGTGCTGGCTTCAACTATGAATTTTCCGAGGTACCCAGTTCCTCCGATGATCAGGACTTTGCTTTTCTCAGCCATTGGAATTTTCCGGGAAAATGATTTGGGAAGAAAATATGTTTGAGTGGGATATGTAACTATTGCAGCGGGAACGAAATTTATACAAGGAGTGGAGAAAGGAAGTTACCAGAATGACCTTCTTGGCTAAAAAAATTTCGTGTAATACGTAAACGCTTACATATGTGTATTGTTTCCCCAGAAATTAACTCCCCTGCTATATATTTTCCCCAGAAATTGACTCCCTTGCTATATATATTACTCCCTCCGTCCGGATTTGTTGGTCCACAAACATACTTTTCCAAGTCTGAAAATATTTGTCAATTTCCAAAAGGTAAAGGGTAAAGTATGGAGAAAGTACATAAAAAGTAACGAAAAAAAGTAATGAAAAAAAAGTTGGAATCCCCAAAATGGACCAACAAATCCGGACGGAGGGAGTAACTTTATTTAGTGACGAAAGCAATGACATAGATAGACAGAATACATTTCCCAATTTTCTTGTAGTTACCGATTTTGGATCAAGTCAATATTTTATGTTTACATTGTACTCGACGAGCTCTACAACATGAAATCAAAGGTATGAGCCAAGAAGGAGCACACAAACCAAAATAGGATTGAACGATGTGATGAACTTGGTCCATATATGTTAGCCGTCCCATCCAATTTCTTAGTTCTTTTTAGAGTTCGTGGTACTTTTAAATTGTCTATCTTATAATTTACAAGGTTTGTGTGGTTTTTAAGAAAATTGTTTAATAAAATTAATTGAGATTTTATAGCATATAAAACTATTATAGTTACAATATATAAACATCATTTTATTCGATTATAATAGAGTGGGATGGATGGTGTATCTAAATTTAATGATAAATTAAAGCAAAGGCATAAGACCAAATAGTTCTTATCCTATTACTCCATATTAGACCAAATGGTTATCCTTGTAGTCAATTAGAGTCTATGAAGGACTGATACAAACAAGAAGTGTCGCTACTGCTTGCTGAGGTTGATTATTTTATCAATCAGGAGAACAAGGAGTGTTGCTGCTGTTTGCTAATGTTCAGTACTTATTTTGGGTTGGGTAGTCCACTCATGACCATGAGGATTACATATCACACATGCAGTGGGCTGTTTGCGTGAATGTGCAACCATTACCCGACAGGCGACGGATTTAGTATCAGGATTTGGATGCAGTAAATTTTAGCTATGAGAGGGATTCTGTTATGGTAGTCGGATTGGTAGCCTTGGTGGTGGTGGCAACAAGAGGGGGAGAAGGGAAAGCTAGTAGGAGTATTTGTGTTTTGATAGAAAGGCAAGAGGAAGAATGTCGTAGTATTCATAAAATTGATTGTTTAACTATGCAGTTGAATTTCAGTTAAAGATGTGTACTTTTATGTTGCGAATAACGGTGGAGTCCAAATTTCGTAATAAGCAATTTAGTGTTTTCAGCGTCTTTCATCAATATTTAGTGATTGAATGTTGCATTTCATGCACTCGATCTCACTAATGATGCGGAACAAAGGAGCTTATGTTGTTCTTTTTCTGCGGGTGTGTGACAGGATGCTTTCCTTGATGTTTCTTTCTTCTTTTATTTTAGTAGAAATAAGAAAAAACGTTTTATATAATCTCTCAAACAAACTCATCAAGGAAGTCATCAAATGTGGTGTATTTGACATCCGGATAAAGCTTAGAAGCTTCAACCCCAAACGAAGGCTTAATCTCAAAGTTGGTCTGGTCTCCCTTCACAACTACCGAGTGGTTGATTGCCAATATAACATTGAGTGGTCTAGGGGACTCTGCAAGACTGCAACAAGCGTAGTTTTGGCATGTCTTGTTACAATATGGATCTTAAGTTTAAGTTTGCACAAGGGAATTTGTATTTGTGCAGTAAGAGTATTAAGAGAGGTAAGAGAAGGAGGTTTTGAGAGTCGAGAGAGTGGGCAAGGGGTGGCCAGATGCTGGCTTGGCACTCACAGAATCAAAATCCTGGTGTGGCCTTCTGGTTAATTACCACACCAAGATAAAAGCAAAAACTTGTGTAATAATCCCTCATACTAAAAGTTATTATCGCACCCCCCATATAAAAAGCAATCAAATGTAGGAAACAACCTTTCATTTCATCAAACTCAGGTCTTATTACATGAAACCATTGAACACACACATTCACCCCAACTGCGATCACTCGGTCTTTTATTTTAGTAGAAACAAGAAGGAAGGTGTTACGAAATCTCTCAAACAAGTTGATCAAGTAATTCCTCAACCGTGGTGTATTTGACATCCGGATAAAGCTCAGAGGCTTCAACCCCAAACGAAGGCTCAATCTCAAAGTTGGCATGGTCTCCCTTCACAAACAACGAGTGGTTGATTGCTAAAAGAAGGTTGAATGGATGCGGGGACTCTGCAACAAGTGTAAGATCCAAAACGAATTATTTTTATAACCCGATTTGATACCATACTGCAAAGACCTGTTCTAGATACAGCTTAGGCTCTGCTTGTTCCATTGGAACTAAAATCATAGGTAAAATTCTTTGGCAGTAAATAAGTAATTTGCAGGCTTGAGATCTGCAGACTTTGAAAGTATTTTAACTCCTGCTCCAACAAAAAAATGTCCGCATAAATCTAGGATTTTGTTTTCCATTTTTACTGGATAAGTTTGGGATACATCTTCCTAAACTTCTGGAATTCCAAACCAATCAAACAAACAACCAACTTTATTAGCTTACCCAATTTTGGTCTATTTATTAAATTCTGCAGTGAAACAATAAGAGCCTGAGCAATATGAATGATTCAATAGAAGTTCGCTAAATTGTACTGACCTTGGATTCGCTTGAGAATTTGATCCTCCAGGACATAGGATCTTTCGAGGGTCTTGCCAATCTTCTTCTCCCATAAGGAAACAATCTCGTTGAATGAGTAAATGTTCTTAGGAGGCCTGATATAAAGAATCGTGTTCAATGTTCTTGGGTCATCCACAGCTTTGATGGTGTAGGTACCAATGTCATGCTCATCATTGAAGACAGCTAGAGGTAAAAACCAGCAAAGAGAAAATATAAGATTGCTGAACCAAATTGGCCAAACGATGGAAGTATAATTACATGTGGGTTGTGTTCCCATTAAAGAGCTATCAGAGATCAAAGCAAGAAGGAAAATAAAGCATTTTTTTTGCAAAATCAAGACAATTGTCTTGAGTTGATTAGGTTTCTGTAGCTCGGAAACCTCTGTTTTTCGAGGCTGCAACATGCTTTGCATCCCTGTTCTGTCCTACAATGAATTGTATTATGCACGAGAGAAATGAAAATGAAACCGTTGACAATTTTACTCTCTTATCATTGCAATAATGCAAAAATGTGTAGGAAAACCATATCCAAACTTTGGCTTACATGGGGAGTCTTTTATGGTAAGCACTACCACCTTTCTGTATTCACCTGGATCAATGACCTAGTTCATTTAGAGATTAAAGTCCTCGTTTGAAAAAACTTCAAAAGCCTAGTGTGAAGCCACTCTTGGATTCAACAATTCAATAGTCCTCATTGCACTAGTCGCTACGAAGTACACGATTTCATGTTCTAGGCAAAAAACGTATCATATGTGTATTACCTGCATGCTTAAAAACAAATGCAAACATATTTCCGTACTAACTCTCAGCTGTTACCCAACAATTTGTACACTAAATAGTAGAAGAATGACAACAATTTTTTTTGTTGTTTTTTAGCAGATCAATTTCACATAACTGGATTCCTAACAGATGGAGCATGAACACTTGAAATGCCTGGGTTACTAACAAAATAAACCTCACTATTTGTGTCGATGTTAGAAACCTCTGGCAATGATGAAACATTATAAGACCCTTAACCCTTTCATGTCTCCAGATTCTCTGATTCCTTGAACAGGGAAAATTCATAGCATCAACTACGTCAAAGAGAGAAATTATTACCTCTAGGATTTCCATCCCCAAGGATGGTTGCTTTGTCTCTGGGGGGAGCAGAAAGTCCTGGCTGTGCAAATGCAGGAAAAAAATAGCCGGCAAAGTAGTTTGAAGACACGTAGGTATAGGGAATTCCCTCAGCCTCAACAGCTCTGCGGATTTGGGCTTTTGCTGCAAATAAAGTTTTGGCTGGCTCAAACGCATTGGCACGATCCACGTCATTTCCAAACTCAGAAGGGAAGAATCTCTGGATAATTCATAGGAACAATACCAAATGTTTCTCAGTCATCTAAATTGCTTTAACAAACAAATCAAAGGACCAAAGTTATTCTCATTAAGAATGCTTTACGAGGAATTTATCACGTGGTTGACATGATGTAATTATAACTGGAATGCGAAAGCAAGTATCTTCATTACACAAATTTCAACTTCACGCGATAATAGGATGCACATGCATAGACTGAAATATTTGACTCGAAATTTCATTCCACAAGAATTGTGTGTACATGGTATATAACCAGCTAAACAAGAACATTTTTCAACTACTTGTGTCGCCTCCATGAATCCACTTTGCCTAGCTTGATCAAGTACCATAATACAGAAAAAGCACACTTTTCCTAACTACTACTAGACTCCAAACTACTCAGTTTAAAAACGCACATTCATATTCTTTCGCAATTTCACTCGAATGGGGCCATCTTATTACTGTATACAATGGCGGAGAGATGTATTGGCAAGGAGGGTCATTTGACCTAACTAAAGTGAAATTTTTTGAAGCACCAAAAATAACTAGTAAATTTTTTGATGGAAAGTGACCGAGAGTTGGTGGTATTTTACGACTTTGACCCCACAAAAATTGGCAATATGCCAAAGAACGATATTTGTCTTTTATCATTGCAAAGCAAGACCTAATCGCTATAGAATGAAATTTTAGATATTTGAACCCGTTGTCTATTAAATGTGGCTCCGCCCCTGTCAGTCTATATATCAAAGCAATCAAATATCAAATTGAGCAATCTGTTAAGCAAATCTAAGGACATTGTTTTGATTCAAAGCCGGAGGCAATAAGTGGGGGGCCGTGTCACATTGCCACTCCCGGTCCCAGGAAAAACTGTATTGCAGAAACAGAAATGGCATCATTCTACAAAATACGTGTACTTTTTTGGGTATTACAATTTACAAATCTATAACCTTAGAATACGCATACTTTTGTCTTGAACTCCCTCCATCCCAAATTGCTCCCCCCTTGAGAAAATCATGCAATTATATATTACCTTTTTGAATTTCTTTGCACGAAATTAAAGAACTCGTGAAGAACTTTAATTTGTGAAAAAAATTCAAAAAATATACAATTGAATTTTTTTTTAATTGATCTTAAAACTGCAACAATTTTTTGTTGGGAATAAGTAATTATCGGCTGAAGGACTACTGATTAATTATATTGGTTTTGGGTGCCACCCCCAAATTAAAATCTTGGATCCACCACTGGTTTCATTAGCATGAAGCAGACACAAAAGAAAAAAATAACCAAGACATATCACGTAATATGTAACTAAAATAGATGACAAACCTTGATGTTGCCAACTTCTTTAATGGCAGCAATGATTTTAAGCTGATCTAATAACTGCGATCCAACAGTGGATATCACCACATCCACCTGCTTTATCGCCTTCACCAGACTCTCATGGTCGTTCAGATCTCCCTGTTCCATTTGGGGGGCCAAACAAAAACATGATCAACTTAATTGGACCAAGATTCTAAGCTTGCGAGCAAGTATAGATGCAGTGGGCTCAATGGTCGTGTTTTGATCCAATGCTCCAAGCTGATTGAGCACTATCATATGCCTTTCTATTGAACATATGAAAAATGTATTGGACACACCGTCCGGACACAAATGTGTTTGCAACCACATGATGCAGTCTCACATACATCGAACAGAACAGTGTTCAATCTGTGCATATTTGTGTCTGTAGCGTTGTTGTTGAACATATTGAACTATATATATTGGGTTTATTATATTCGCTTTCGTACATACCAAATTTAATGTGACAATCGAGATGGCAAATCTTAGAAAAGTTGAAGTAACTTGTATAAACACTATGAAGGCTCCTTCTATTCACAGTCTACTAGGTTGTCAATAAGCTAAAAAAATTGACCAAAAAATGCACACACTCAAATGCACATTTTATAGTGCTTTTTGGGAAACTTTATGAAAATGGTCCCTCTCGTTTTACCACTATCTCAATTTGGTTCCTCTATTTTTAAATCCACTCAATCGAACCTTATAATTGAAAGTAGGTGGACCAAATCGAGACAGGGATGAAACTAGAAGGACCATTTAAATAGATATCCCTACTTTTTAACATGCTTTCACATACTTTTATAGACTTTTTTACACATTTCAATATATCTTTTCAATCTAACAATAACCTAGTAGGCTGTTTTTAGCATTTTCATATTATGAAATGATTGGGAGAGCTGTTTTTAGCATTTTCCTATTATGATGTACTTGCCAGAAAAAAGAAACATCAGCAATTTGTAGTGTGGGAAAAGAAACCTAATTAAATATGCACCAGGATGGGTTCAACTGTGGAAACTCGGCCTTAATTGGCCAAGGCCTAGTTTCGAGTACCCGTAGTTCTTTATTGGAGCTAACCATATCCCTAGAATTTTAGCTTCAATCCCAACACAAATGTGATGTGTCCTACAGGCTACAGACAATGGTGTTGTGTTGTGTGGTGTGACAATACTCTTTGGCGGAGGTGGCTAGTACTCCCTCCGTCCCTTTTTAAATATTTTACCTGAGAATTCCAAATATTTTTCTCTCACATCAACTTTTACATCTACTTTCCATTTTCCATTACTTACTCTTATCAATATAATAATACCCACTAACTTTTTAAAAAGGAATCCACTTTAAGGGCAAAATATGAAATATACCCACTAACTTTTCAGAACACACACTTATTAAGGGACAACTCAAAATGGAAATGTACATACTATAAAAGGGACAGAGGGAGTATCATATATGCACTTCTATTTTTAGCAAAAAAATAAGAAGAAGAAGAAAGAAACCTAAATATGAGTGTATATATATTATTGCAGGATGGATTTTCGCGAGGAGGAACGTGGATGCGACACGTGGAACAATTTAATTGGATGGTCATCAGAATTTTTAGTAACACGTGTGACTTATTCCTATTACCACTCCTAAACTTTATCCATAAATAGGTTATGTAATTCAAAAATTTACCTTAATTTCTTGTTTGCATACCTGTAATAGGAGATTGAGATTACCATAATTAGATATTTGATTTCATGATTAGTGAAGTATGTCCTCACACAATTATACGTAAAATTTATTGCTCATAATAGAATTAGGTTCAAAATCAAATTTTTTAAACTTGAATATTCAATAAACCAGCCTCTTGGTTATATCCTAAACCCCATTAATATTGTCTCTTTTGCATTCGTGGTGATTGCAAGTCAGAGCATTGACAATGCGGGACTTTGCTATTGATTCCCATAAAACATCTTTGGGCGGTAGCCGGTAATTAAGTGTTCAATCCTTCTCAATCGCGGGAGAAGAAATTGCACGCATACAATACCTCTCCAATAGGCAAGATCGTCATCTCCATGTAAAATGAAGATGCTATTCAAGAGCTATGGATTTAAAGTGATGCTTCTTCCTGAAGTCTTCAACGAATCTAGAGTCACCCATATGTAGTTTCAAATTGGTAACGTCTCTCAAACCTTTTTTTTTTCTTAAAAGCAAATTTGTTTCAGTAAAGATTTTAATGATGAATATTTTAGTATGATTAACAGATTTAGATGAGATGATGTTTGATATTTTACTATTTTTTCGTCTAAGCTATAGCAGCGGCATCACCATACGAGAATGTTGCTTAAGTTGTCTCATAATAATGTGTTGCCGTGTTGGTATTGCAACCCCTTCTCAAGATGAAGTACCTTTTTTTTTTTTACATAAGATAAGAATTTTAAAAGGACTGAAAGTTTAATTTGTCCTCCATCCTCTCTTCCACTTATGCCCAACTAATTAAATAGGTATATCTTGGATTTGAGAAGAACAGAGGTAAGATAAATAGAGATTTACGGAAATGGGCATAATTAAGCCGGCTATGACTCAAAAACGTCATCAGTAATTATCACAAATTGTACACAATAATTTCACATGATATGATTGACTATAGTTGGAAGGAAACTAAAATTCGAATGTCATGTTTCTACTTACACTTGACGATTGAAATTTGATCAGGATTATAATGGATGTAGGCAGTAGATGTTGTATTATGGGAGATCATTGTTACACTTAGGAGTTCATCAATTCATCTTACAATTTAAGCCGACGTTCACATATTGAAATTTGCATGTGTTTTGGATTAAGCAGATAGATAAAAACACCTAATTACAATTATAGTTTTCTTTTTGTGCATATAGCATAGATAACTTAACCGCGCGTACTAGGATTCACATTGTATCATTCCCACATATATTTGTCCCGTGCATAGCACAGGTTTTTTTGCTAGTATATATATATATACAAGGAGCTTCCAATAAAAGCCATTTTATTGAACTTACCATGCGCCCACGCGGACCTTACTGTTCCCGAGGTAATTTTGACGATCCAAACCGCTCAATGTTTTTAAAACGTGTTGAACTTACCATGCGCTCATGCGGACCTTACTGTTCCCGAGGTAATTTTGACGATCCAAACCGCTCAATGTTTTTAAAACGTGTTTTTAAGGGTCCCGCGAGAAATCATAAAAAAAAATATCTTGAAGGGCTTAATCCGATCAGTTTTCGATAAAAACGTTATATATAGCATAGATAACTTATAGTTTTCTTTTTGTGCATATAGCATAGATAACTTAACCGCGTGTACTAGGATTCACATTGTATCATTCGCACATATATTTGTCCCGTGCATAGCACGAGTTTTTTGCTAGTATATATATATAGGAGCCCCCTTCACATAAGGGCCCCTTATGATAAAATACCATGCGGACCAAGGGTTTTTTTGACTTTTCGGATCAAATTTTGACGATCCGAACTGCTCAATGTTTTTAAAATGTGATTTTCAAGGCTCCCGTGAGAAATCTCAAAAAACAAATACCCGGAAGGACTTGATCCGATCAGTTATTAGCGAAAACTGATCGGATCAAGCCCTTCCGGGTATTTTTTTTTGGAGATTTCTCGCGGGGCCCTTAAAAACACGTTTTAAAAACATTGAGCGGTTCGGATCGTCAAAATTTGATCCGGAAGTGGGAGGTCCTTATGGTAACTTCAATAAGGGGT
>JAXBDA010000881.1:0-29966 GCA_036023075.1 Gaultheria prostrata
ATCAAATGTATTGAAGCTCAGAGAGAGAGAAGCATCAGAAATCAAAGCTGTAAAAATGGACTGATTTTCCGTATAAAAAGAGAGGAGAGAGAGAGGAATTGGAAAACTAAATGGTATGCCCTCATTCATAGTTACTTCAATTTGTTGTTTTTTTTGTCATTTATCTTTTGGATTTCCTTGGAACTACCGCCGCTCCCCAGAGGAGCAGAGAAAGGTATCACGTGATGTGGAACAAAGCAATTTCAATTGATTAATTTACATATCTACCCTACCCTGACAAACCATTATTTATATATCTATATAGTTGCGGTAAATCCGATACGGTACCCGATATTTACCGGTACCGTACGTACCAATAGGAAAACTGGTACTCAAGCCGATACGGTATTCAGAACTGAATACCTTGCCTCCAATGCTCTATTCTCTCCCTATGCATGACACATATTCTTCTCTCCGTTTAATTTGTAGTGTATCTACTGAATTCAAAGTTCCAGTTGGGAAAGTCATCACAGTGCTCCTTAAATGAGACCAAAAAAAACTGCTGAACCTCCATTCTGCATGCTCATCTTTTTTCGTTGATGTGCTCAAGGGTATTATTATTGTTGTTGCTGTTGTGCTCAAGGGTGATTTTGGCTCTCTGTTGTTAATTAGAAGGGTTCAATTACCCCATGTGCACCTCTAATGTTTGTATAACCAAGTTTTGATGCACTGTGGAACATTTAGTTCAGTTGCCCAATGTATGACTAAGTTTAAACAGTCTATGTTGTGTTTAGGCATGACTAGAGTGTTTCAATCTGTAAGCCCCAGACATATTATTAATGTTCAGGCCTTGTGATCTGACATGTTTTCTCATTTTATTGAAACTAGTTCATGCAACCTTTTCTTGTAGTCTTTTTAGCCTTCTTTCTGAAATCCACCAAAGCTCATGCATGTTGTCTTATATGCAGGTTTTTGGGCTGAGCACATCAGTGACTGATGTTGGATACATGTGCTTATCTACGATAATTTCCGTGTGTGTACATGAGTTTGGGCATGCTCTTGCTGCTGCCAGGTTAAGTTTTTCCTGCCTGTTTCCAATGTCTACTATTTTTCCCTTCTAAGGTAGTTATCCTTGCTTTTCTTGCCTACCTTTTAGTAAATTAGACCACGCAAATGTCATATCTAACTCTTTCTCTCATTTGAATAAGAGATCTGTGTCTGGACAGCCTTGTAGACATGTGAACTTTCTCTCTGTCAGGCGGGAATGGCATAAACTCCTATGAACTTCTTATCTACAAGGATGGTGGAGAATTAATTAATAATTGTGTTGCTTCTTGATTTTTGTTTTTCTATGAATATCTGATGCGCATCCCTGTCCTACCTCGACTCGTTTTGGATGAGGGGGTGGTTTGAGAAAGACAAGTAATGTTGGGGAAATAACTTAACCAATGAGGTTATCTTGAAGGTTCAGATTGGTGGTTATCTGGTCTGTATTAAGTAGATTCGGGTGAGACTCTTAGGTGTGGGTTCATATCTAGAGGCGGACACGTCACATCTCAATTGAAGGATTTAAAGTGTCTAATTGGAAAAATTGAATCATTTTGGGTACAAGTTTTTTGAGAATATGGCTGACAAGTATGCCAAAGAAAACAGGACTGCGTAGCGTGCTGAAAATGGATTACCACGTTTTAGTTCACGTTTCTGCAGAGGAAATTGCCTGAGATAGCCCATGCGGATGCGGTTCAGTTCAAAAGTACGTAGAACTTAGATGGTCATCATCTGTTTTGAGAGAGAATCCTAGGGATGGGGGAGGTTTATAGGGTCCAAGGATGAAAGGGTTTAAATTGATAGAGGGGTTAGAGCATCTCCAATCTTGACCCATTTTGTGACTCATACCCAAAGTTGGGGTAAAATCATCAATAATCCATCTCTACTCTTTACCCAACCCTTACGCATTTTTGGGTTATTTTGGGGTTTTACCCATTTCTTTCCCCATTTTGGGGGCACCCCAAACCTTTACCCATTTTTCCAGCATGTACCTTGCTTCACTGGACATCTCCATATGATGCCGGATCTTTGCCGGAGCTTCGTCGGTTGTCTTGAAAGCATGACAAAGCTTCGCCGGGCCTTTCAATTTGATGCCAGAGCTTCGCTGGCTCTTTTGATCTGAGGTTGGATCTTCGCCGAGGCTTCTGGACGGTCGCCGGACCTTCGCCAGAGTTGATTCTATCATCTACTTATTTACATATTTGCCATTCGTAGTTAAAAAAAAAAAAAATTTGGGGTGAAAAATGGTTTTTCCATTGGAGATCAACCAACCCAAATTGAGGATTTAGACAATTATTGACTCAAATTTGGGTAAAAAAAAAAGGGTGAGGACTGGAGATGCTCTTAGAAGACAGGGGAATTTATCCAGGAGAGGGCTGTGATGGCTAGACTGACACGAGAGAGAGACAATTGGCATTTCCAGTCACCAGCGACAATGAGATGACTACCACTTCTACGAGTCTCAGGTACCATGATAGAAACTAGGGAGAGAAACTCTTAATTATTCGCTCAAATGGCTGATTACGGAGTTGGTTTACACCAAAATCAATATAAAGCAAAGCCCTAGATAACTTTAATGACGTTAAATGACAGAAATACTGCTATTCTAGACAATACATAAGTAGCCAAATAACCTTCAGGTCTCAAGGGGCAAATTGAATAGATAGTAATCACGTTTTGCAGAGGAAGTTGTTGGTATCTTTGAGGCAACAGATTTGAGGAGGCTCCCTCCAAGGCAGGGCCAATT
This sequence comes from Gaultheria prostrata, assembly GCA_036023075.1. Classification (NCBI taxonomy): domain Eukaryota; kingdom Viridiplantae; phylum Streptophyta; class Magnoliopsida; order Ericales; family Ericaceae; genus Gaultheria; species Gaultheria prostrata. The sequence goes on from JAXBDA010000881.1 coordinate 2,774, forward strand.
TGACCCACCCCTGCACTGCATGTAAAACCATGATAGCTACATCCACCCACAAGCGACAGGTGTTGGGTAAGCCAGGCCGTGTGGGAGTGGAGGTTGGATGCATAGTGGAAGACTTTGGGGATTTCATTTGGTTGGTTTGTCTATGCTGTTTCCATGTTCCTGACTCCTGAGGATGAAAATGTATGCATATCTCTGTCCCTTTTGAGACATGGTTATTTTAATCGGAATTTCTTATAAGTTTCTTTTACTTACCGTACAGGTGTCTTCTCAAGTTGTCAATCCGTAGCACTCTATCTTACTATCTCCATCCTAACTTGCGTATATGATCACCTGCTACAATATTTTAAACGACTAAGGAAAAGAGTTAAAACGATATACGTGTTACAGTATCATTTAGAGGATACACCAATGATGAAGCAAATGTGGACATACTGATGCATGGAAAGTTTTTACAGTTAATGTCAATGCAAGATCTCATTAATGATAGTGTAGGCATGTATTCTGCGGGGAGCAGTGAGGGGATACAAATAGAGTACATTGCTGTATTCTTAGCAGTTCTATTTCCTGGAGCTCTTGTGGCTTTCAACTATGAGGTGCTGCAGGCATTACCAAGATTTGTGACCCTCCGTATATACTGTGCCGGCATTTGGCATAATGCAGCAGTGAGTACACATAGCAATTATTTGTTTGCTGATGTTTTTTAAGTTGCTGATATCAAATGTAATTATCAATCTTAGGCTGATTACCTTCAACTTTCTATGCAGTGTTGTGTAGTTTGTGGATTGGCATTGCTCCTCCTGCCACTGATCTTGAATCCATTCTACATTCATGGTGAATTCCCCATGGTACGTAACATGACTGTGTGCTTGTGTTTAAGACTTTGAAGTTTATTGTCATGTTCTGTGCACTAAGTTCTGCACAATTATCATTTTGTCTTGATAGGTTCTGGATGTGCCTTCTTCGTCACCCCTCTCTGGTTTTTTGTCTCCTGGTGATTTGGTCATGTCACTGGATGGCATATACATTAGAAATCCGCAAGAGTGGATGGAGACGGCGGCTCATATACATGAGCAGACACTTAAAAACTCAAACTTTTCCATGGGTTTTCACATTAGCAACAAAGGGTATTGCGTCTCGAGTTCTTTGATAGAAGCAAGCAGGGACGTTCAACTGACAGATGACCAGTCTACTTGTCCTAACGATTTCACTGCATTCACAACTATTTCATGCTCTAATTCAAGCATGCTTGATGAGGGTAGCATTGAAGATAAATTCCAAAATAGTAGAGAAAGTGTGCATTGCTTGATTGGTAAGGATATTGTCAAGCTTAGAAAATGCGGTGATGGATGGGTTAAATCTGCAAGCAATAAAAGCAGTTGTCCATGTTCTGAGGTAGAAATTTTGCTGCTCATGCTATCCTTGTTACAAGAAAAGATAAAATATAAAAGTTAATATATAGTATGGTAAAAAAAATACTTGTCTTCCCTGCATGAGACATGATTGTGATGAAATATCTTTGCAACTTATCATGCTGGTAATCATTGACGCAGGACGATACCTGCTTAACTCCTGTACTGATACCGGGTTTGACGTGGGTTGAGATCACATATTCAAGACCTTATACTTCGGAATGCTGGCAACTTGCAAGAAATTTGTTTGCTGGTGTTAAGAGTCCAAACTTTGAAGAAATGGGTTGTGGTGGAACTTTTGTTTTCATCGGAGATGTCATCTCCATGGCTTTTTCAATTCGGTTTACTGCTTATCGTCCTCGGTGGTTATCGTCTTTTGGTGCATATCTTCCAAATGTTCTGGAAAAGATTTTCGTGTGCACGTTTCATGTCTCTCTTGCTTTAGCTCTTCTCAACAGCCTGCCGGTGCGTCTTCGTGTCCTTGTTTGGTTGTCATACTTTAACATATTTCCTATATTCTGGTTAAGTTTTCCATATCATTATGTATGTCCATCATCATGCATGAAAACCATGCTTGTAATGTGACATAGAACTTGAACTCATTTTCAGACAAGTGGAAGAACTTAGGTAATCTATGCTTTATATCAAATTTGTTTATTAGAAATTTGTGTTAGAATTCTGTAGAAACTTTCCTGCCCGCTTAATTGTTACAATTTCTACCTCAAGGGCTTATAGGTTTGAGACGTTTTATAGGGATTTTCTCCCTCCAATGTAGAACAACGCTAGCATTCTCACTGCCCATGGGGAGATCCTTCCCGTGCAGAGTCTTTCACATGACATGGTTAATTGGAGTTGCCTATGTAAGAGAGAGGAGGAAAATGGCCCTCATCTATTGTTGTTAGCCAATCCTTATGGTACACATCCCTTGAAATTATGCAATAGTTATGACGAGTAGAGGTCTCCTTGACAAGTAAAAGTGGGTTTGGTTATGAGTCTTATGATTTGAAGTGGTGGTAAAATCAAAGTGGGCCCCAACTTAGTTACTTTTCTTTTTGGTGTTTGGATATGGACCAAAAACGTGTGGGTGTGTTGTTTCTTGTTATGATATAAAGTAGCCGTGGGCCTCTTGGGTCTGTTGTTTCCTGTTATGACATAAAGTGGTCTTGGGCCTCTTGGCTATGACCAGAAGAAGTTGTTAATGAACCAAAGTGCCAGAAAAAATATGGCTGCATATTTTTTGCTTTTGTTTTTGTTTGTTGTTTTTTTTCTTTTTCTGTGCGCGCGCGTGGGGTGGTGGTTGGGGGACAGAGGTTTTATTGTATAGCTTTTGCCCATAGCTGCATCAGTGGTGGTAGCAAAGGAGTTGTTGGATGTGAGCCTGTTGATGTTTGGAATGGCTTGGGCCTTTCTGAGGAGAGTAGCTGATTTCTTAGCTGTTTGGTGGCGAAGAGGAAGAAGTTGGTTTCCAATCTGCGCATTGTATTGGGAAGGAGCTCAAGGAGGTCTTTTTCGTGGTACTGATGGTCTTTTGCACGAACTGTATACTTGGTTCATTGCTACTTTGTATAGCTGGATCTCTACTTCGCTAGCAGGTTGGACCAAGTTTGGAGCAATACTTGATGTTGCTGATACATTACATATATGATTCTTTTTTTAGCGGTTAGGTTGTTAATGACCATGCACAGTTTTTCCTCTTCCTGTTCACAGTTTTGCTGATACATTACATAGATTGCAATCTTTCTAATCAAATTAATATCTATAGGTGTACTTTCTCGATGGTGAATCCATTCTGGAGGTGACTATATGCTACTTGAGGATGTTGAGCCCAAGGATGAAGGGAAGAGTTCTTCGTTTGTGTCTTTTAGGAGGGACCGTCATCTCTATCTTCACCTTGTTGAGGATCTTAATTTTCACCATTTTGTAAGCTTGCTGTGGCTACATTTGTCCCGCGTATCTCACGTCATTATCCAATTTTGGTTTCTCACTCTCTTCTCTGTAGTTTACATATTTCCCCAATCACATTTTGTGCCCCCCCTGTATGCAAGAAATTGCAATTTTAATGCTTATGAACTGCCTAGTTTCCCGTTTGCTAAAATTGGAATCTCATAAAATCAAATGGGTGATTTTAGCAAATGAGGGAACCATGAGCTAAAATCAACCATTTTAGTAGATTCCCATTTTAGCAAATGGGAAACCAGGTATGAATATATGAATTTTATTAGCCCAACCAACCAGAGAATCTCATGTTTCTTGTTCAGAGTGAAATCTCGTGTCTTGTGAGTGTTCTTTCACCATAAGCTTTGTCCCCAACTTTGAAATGGCATTTTTCGCAAACGAGGACTAAAGTTTGAATGCAAGTCCTTTGTGTAGTAAACATGTAAACTCCATGTCCTTGTGGCTGAGAAAAATAGTCTTTTGAGCGTATCTGGAATTTTGATTAGCCAAGCTTTCGAATCTAGGGTTTCAAAAGTACTGGTTAGTGGCATTTGCAGTGGACTCAGAACATAAGACCCTTTTGCTGTAAAAATGTACATTTTCTGTGACCATCCTGCATCAAGGCACGCCAGGCAAAATATTTTGCTGGGGAATGCTTGATTTGTTTACATTCCATCTGATGCAATATCTACTTTTTAGCCATCAATCATGCTTTTCAATCTCTTTCCACCGTCCTCTTTTCCTTACGGTCTCTTGTCCTTTGGTTTCAATTTTCTTCGCAATTTGCCTCAACTTACGGTATGTTTGGATTTTAGATTTGCAGAGTGAATTTTGAAGTACAGACACATTGAGGTGGAAGAAGTTGATTGGGAAGCCGAGGCCATCATTCATGGTACTGATGTAGCAACTGACACAACCCTTGCCGGGTGGGCCGATTTCGCATACTTGTGAGGAGCTGAAGATCCCGAAAGTAACATGTAATGTTTGTTTCTCAGATTGAAGATGTCTATCCAGTTTTCTCACTTCCAGTAATTTATACAAAATCAACAATCTGAGCTCAAATGGGGGCTCTGGTGATATAGAAAGATGGAGAGACAGCTTGGAAGGAAACACCTTGCCTTTAGAAACATTATAGTGACGGCCCCAACAATTTTGTAACTGGGTGTTCAAAAATTGCCTTGGCAGCAGTCTGGCCTTCTAAAACTAAGTCCGTAAAGAAGATTTTGCGGCCATAATCGGAGCCATTTCGTTTCCATTTCCGTTTTTAATGCGGGTTTTTACCAGATTTTCCATGTCGATTCCGTTATCTTTATAGCCGTGCAACTGTGGTGTGGGATGCTCAAGTTGATTAAATCAGAACTCTGAGTTGAATCAAGTACTCTTTCCAAAAAATTTGAACCAAGTAAAACACTTACTAAACTTGTATTAATTGCTCGACTTACCTAAGTGGGCTTGAAGCACGAGTCTTTAGGTTGTCCCGCACTAAGAGCATCTCCAACAGATCCCTCAGATATCAAATTTCAGAAAATGTGAGGGATCAATTATGAAATCTGTGTTCCAGTAGATTCCCAAACACCAAATAGTTTGAAGCTCTCTCTCAAATTTCTTCTCTCTCTCTTCAAAGTTGGAAAATGCCACTCACCCTTCAAATTTTACAATATTATTATTCTATTGTTTACTTTATCATCTCACGTCTTTTGTAATTTTACTACCATTTGCTGTAGCAACTTTAATTCATTGGATCGTTAATTCTTTTGTGGCATTTTTCTTGCCTTTTGTTGCATTTTACTGTTTATTTTGCTGCAAAAATTAATTACCCTTGAATATCAAAATAAAAAAAAAAATGTCTCTTGTTATTTTACCCAACTTGCTATGACTATGTAACTCATTTTCACAACAAAACATAATCTTATGATCTTCTTTTATAAATTTTATTTTATTATATACATGGGGAGTTGTGGTGGATGTGAAATGTTGAAATATAATGGTGAATATACAAAATTTTAAATTTAGTGAATATCTCCTGAATATATTAAAAATCAAAGTGATTGAATAATAAAGTAGAGTGGTTTATAAGGTAAGAGATGTGCCATTTTACATTAAAACTAAAGATATATAAAAAAATAGATATATATACATATAGGAAGATAATCTTATAAAGGCTCTCTTACATAGCTTATGTAAGGGATTTTTCGTTCGAGATTGAATTTCGACGATCCGAACCGTTAGATGTGTTTAAAACATGTTTTTAAGGTTTACGTTTTTTTATCGAAAAATGCTCGGATCAAGCCCTTCTGGGTATTTTTTTTTACGAATCCTCGCGTTGGACCTTAAAAGCACATTCTAAACGCATCTAACGGTTTGCATTGTCGAAATTCAATCTCGAACGAAAAATCTCTTACATAAGCTATGTAAGGAAGCCCTTATAAGATCATCTTCATATATATATATATATTGAATTATGAAGAATCTGGCATAGTAGAGTGCACCACATAACCTTCAAATTTTGAGGCGTAATAAAAAAGTGTTGTTTTGAAGATAACTTTTTGAGATATTTGGTAAAGATTCTCTAAGAGAGGGATTTTTTTGGGACGGCAAAAAGTTATTTTCACCGATAGATATTTTTATTGAATAGCTAAAATGACGGACATATATTTTTAATTTTTTTGTCGTCATTCGATATACATCAGTAGAGGAGTTGTGAGTTAGTCAATAGAGGGTCTAGAAGCTATCCATAGCCTTAAACCCCAAACGTATACACCGAGGCTCGAACCCTGGTCTCGTTTGTGGAAGAACCAGGAGATAACCGCTAGACTATAAGCCCTTGGTTGAGAGCTATTTTTATTGAATAGCTAAAATGACGGAAGATATTTTCGCCGACAGATATTTCATTTGAATATTGTTGTCTTCAAGTTTGAATACTTTCTAAATTTTTTCCAAAGTCTCTTTAGTCTTAACAGTAGATTTTCCGGACAGAATCATTTCTAAAAATACTTGGTAAAGGATATGGTCGAAGAGTGGGTCAGAGTTGTTAGACTTTCAAGGGAAAAGGATTCTTGTTTTTTTTTTTCACCTCGACAATGGACGAATTCGATCTACAAAGTGCTGAGATGAAATCCGATCCGTTGAAAATGTATCCGACAACATCAAGCAGCAGCACACCAGCACCCCGCTTCCTGTAAGAATCCACTATTAATGCAAGATGAGAAAAAGGGGAAGGATATCAGAAAGTGGGCCCAGCCCACGTGGTATGTCTCTGAGAGGGCCCAAGATCTTCGAACGTGGATATAGTTAGGTTGCATGGCAGTTACGATGTCTCTTGTCAAAGCCCCAGTACTAGGCCGACAAACTCACAACCCACCTATAAACATGGTCTAGGCTTTCCACCCCTGGCCCGTCTCCACAATCAATGGTCGACACATGTGTCTAGTACTCAGTACTCACAAACCAGCTGAGTTTGAATTGTTAATTTCCAAATCGGTGAAGAATTATTGAGAAACTTTACGAGACTCTCGACTCTAGGTAGTTATCAATTCCGTATTGCGATATCGGGAGAAGGTGGTTAATTTTCATGTCTCAATTAATGAACATTAAATTTCAGAAATAATGTGTGACAAAATTTACCTAGTACAAGAGCACGGGAAATGAAAATGTAGGGACAGATGATCCTGCAAAACCCACCCACGTTCTAACCTATCCGGGCCTTTGCATGTGTATTAGGATTCTTTCCACAACCATCTGAACTTTACATGTGTGTTTTGGATTCTTCTTGTTGCAAACATCAAAACAAGAAAGAGTTTTAGGATTGGAACTCATCTTCCCAAACAAGAAAAAATGAAAGTTATGGTTTTCGTTTTTGGAAATTATTTGGGTAGGTTGAAAACTTTTGTTGTTTTAAGTTGTTAAAATCGTAACAGGATAGATTGAGTGGCGCAATTTGTCGCGCAATTACAAATGTGATTTGAGGGTGCCTCAATATTAGACAAAAGCACAGAAAAAAGTTTGATTAAGGAAAGATGTCAAAGTTTCAAAATAAGAATATTATGAGAACATACTAAAATGCAAAAGAAGAATTTAAATCGAAAACCATACCATGCTTTTCAAAATTGAACATGTGTACATGTACGCATTTAATAAGGAGATATAGTAATTGTTTATCAACAGACACTGCTCAACCATCAATTTAATGTGAAGTGTGACATTAATCCCTGTGGATAACGAAAGCAACCTATGCTCGATACATAGTTGTACTAGGCCGGTAGGTCAGCCATTCGGGCTATGCAGATAAACCTAACTTGCATAGTTGCATGTGCATGCCCAATTGACTTGGCAACCAAACGAGTCATTCGGCCTGGGGCTTGACAGACGGGGCAAGATGTCGAGTCGGGTCATGCGAGGCACATGGTACGATCAAATATTACCTGACAAATCAGTGTTGAATTGTTCGGTCAGTCCACGTGGTACGATCACGTGTTACCCAATAGAGTGGCACTCTGCAATGTCATGCATGATGTCATAACTAGAAAAGGGTATTCGTGACGTCACCAGAGCCAAGCGCTACCTTGGCCTCCAATTCAACGCCTTCCCTATACAAAGTATAATACGAAACCCTAAAGAGGTACGCCAATCTTTCTCACTCAAGCTCTGTACTGTCCTTCTCTGAATTAGGACTGATCTAGTCATCAGTCATCACCGGCCAGCTAAGCCTAACGTATTGAACACCACCCACAATGCTCAATTGGCCTTGGACCTTATGGAGATTAACACTTTGGAATAGACAGTGCCTATAAAGTACTATCTTAGTGGAGTATTAATTACATCGTTGATAATGTAGTTATCAAATCAGGGTGCCACAACCTCAACATGTAAGCCTGCCCCTAACTAGAAAGGGACCCAATTCTTGGGGGATCTTCTATTAATTCAGCCGGCCTAGGTTGAACAACACAATGACAATTTTAATTCGTACTATAGATTTGATCCTGCACGGCACCTTATTTTCTCCTCCAGAAGCTAATAATGAAAATCCTAATACTAAGCTGTATCCTACAAGGAAATGCGTTGTCATTGACAAGGCAAAGCCCCTTGAAGTCTTGCACATCATTTCCGTTGACAACCTCGTTTGTTTGACTTGATATGAGTATTGAATTGGACTACATACTTATCGGAGTTAAATCTTCGGTGCTTAATTAAAATTTCACCTAATGTGAGGTAAACGATAACATGGGTTGTAATCTTAACCTAATCCGATGAAATTACGTATACGAAGAGATTTCATTTATCTTCACTACTAATCCCGTCAAATTAACAGACGGACCCTTGTTGTTTCCAAATCTAATTTGAAAAAAAAAATGCGACAAAAAGGCTCTTCGACTATAGTGTTTAGTCAACAATCTGACATGCATGGTTTCTTATGATACAGTAACGTTTAACGAAACAACGAAGAAAGTAACTAAATTGATTGTCTTTGTCCCTTACTTTCAACCCCGTTGAAAATTTTTTTGACAACAAAAGTGTTGGCATATAATTATATGTTGCAAAGTATATAAGCTCGCCCAGAAACCTAAATTATCAAAAAATAATTTGTCGGTCATCGGGTTGACTTATAATTAACTTATTATTTTTATTGTGGGTGTCTATTTTGGACCTCTCTACAAATTAATTATAGCAAGTAGTACCAGTATAATACTAATAGTCTTTCTTTCTTTCTTCTTCTTCTTCTTTTTTTTTTAAGAAAAGAAAGAATTATAGTATTTGATTATCGTAAACAAGTTTCCCTTGAGAGTATTCCGGGCCTGTTTATCGGTAGCCCTGCCCATTAACTTAGTTACTCTAAGGGGTTGGTCTAGCGGTCTTTGCGTAGGACTTTTGGGTTTGCTTTCTCCTAAATTCTCTGGCTCTCAATCCATCCTGCCAACAGTTCTTGGAGCTACCTCACCCAAGGATGGAGCTAGGGGGTGGCTAGTAGGCAGGGTTGCAAACGAGCCGAGCCGAGCTTTGAGGTGTTCGAGCTCGGCTCGTTTGCTTAACGAGCCCAAAACTCGAGCTTGAGCTCGGCTCGGTAGTAAACAAGCTGAGCCCTTATCGAGCCGAGCCAGACTAATTTACTTAACAAGCCTCTTTAAACGAGCCGAGCCTATTAAACAAGCCGAGCTTTTGCGAGCCAAGTCGAGCTTTCGCGAGCTGAGCTCGGCTCATTTAGTAAACAAGCCCAAAACTCGAGCTCGAGCTCGGCTCGATTAGTAAACGAACTGAGCCGACCCGAGCCTTAATGAGCCGAGCCGCGAGCTGCTCGCGAACAGCTCGGCTCATTTGCAGCCCTACTAGTAGGGGTTGTCGTCCCCCTTACAGTTTAAAAAAAAAATTATACTTTTACATTGGAAAAAATATATATATCATCAAATTATATAGTCTCATCCTTCCTTCATTTTTTCATTAAAAAAATAATAGTAACAGCTTTAATATTTTTCAAGCTATAGAATAACTTTGTACTAAAATTGGTCTTAATGAGGTTTAATTACCATTCTTTTGAACAAAATAAGGCCCAAAATTTATAACCCAATGCACTTAGAGTCAAGGTCCGTTCACTTTTAAAAAAGTAAAAACTAAGGGTTATTGAAATTTTTGAAGCCCAAAACTCTTATAGTTTGTGGAGTATAAAACATCAACGGTGAAGGAAAAAGAAAATAGCAAAACAAATTAGGGGCTCCCAATAAAAAACAATGCACGGACCCTCTCTAGGGAAAAATTCTCCCAAAATCAATTCTATTTGGAAGGAATTGGAATGTGGTCTCTCTACTAGTAAAAATTCACATCATTGTCTCTCTTTACTTCAATTTTTTTAATGTGTATATTCGTTCCCCTACCAAAAATTTCTCGCTCCGTCCCTGACCTCACCCCACACACAAGCATGTTAAACGGCTGTGGGGTCTATATAAGGTCCGGGCAAGTTGGCTAGGACACCCTGCATTACCCAAAAAGTACTGTGATTTGCAAACTGCATCGGCACGTTATTCGACGAGCATGGAAAATGCAGCATTATTAGTATTTTATAATGAAAGAAAAATCCGGGAAAAAAAATTAACCCAATCGGGTTGGTTGATCATCTTAGTATTGATAATGGTAATTAATCAAACTTCATTTTTAACGTGAAATGGGGGCCTTGGGATTACTGCGGATCTGAGACTCCGTAATTGGTTGATCACGGTTGACTATCGGAGAATTAAGATGCAAATTTTAAATGATCCCACCCAATTAGGATCGAACCGTACACATTATTCATTTCTTTATGCATAATTCCTATGTGTCACCACGTAATATCTAGAGAGAAACGAAACACAAAGAAATCTTATATATGTGAGCAACTTGTAATGTCCGATAGCATATTCCGATTACCCGAATCTTATCCGGACATCTGTCTATGTAGCACTGCTTCTCGAATATATTTTGTATTTGAGAGAGAGGGTGGCAAGGGAATGGCCAATGCCACATGTGTATCGACGGGGATAGACTAGACTTATGTGAGCGACTCAAATATCATAGGAGTAGATGTTTTGAAATGTCCGGAATCATATTCCGATAAGCCGAATCGTATCTAGATATATGTCTATGTAACACTACTCCTCGGATATATGTTTGTGCGTGAGAGAGAGGGAGGCACGGGAATGGCCAATGCCACATGTGTATCGACGGGGATAGACTAGACTAGTCTAGTTTGAAGTGGAAGGAAAAAACAATTAAGGAAAAATCTAATCGGTTTATCCGTTTGACTTAATCAATTTTTTTTTCTTATTATGTACATTAGACCCAGCGCATGCAACCAGATATATTATTAATTTTTTTGGTAAGGAAAAAAAATTAATAATATATTTTTATTGTTTATGTGAACTGTAACATTAGTATTATCCAATCGATATTATTGACAAATCACTAGGCACAGCCGGTTAAGTGTTGGAGTTGCCATCTTGAAAAAGATTTCATCACAATAATGTTACGTCATTTATTGATACGTGTTATTAACATACGCATATCAGGTGTAGCTATCCGGTCCAACTAATTTTTCAGATGTAACTATCAGATCAAGCTCACTCCAGTAGCCACATCTATATTTGGATGCAAGCATTATCAAAATTCATCATTGACGAGGCGTTACGTATCAGGTTTAGTTTATCGGCACACGCGAATCTTAATTTCCTATGCAATATACAAGATTTTGACATCCTCAAAAAGAATAAGGGATTCTGGCGAAGTAATGAGCTAACGTCATTAGTCACCAGGTTAACATTTATGGTATCACAGTTGTATTAAATATTTTCTTTTCCAAGTCTTCTCCTCAAGAATCTATTGATGAGCAGTGCTAAATTACATAAACTTACAAGTTGTGTTCCTTTTTTCTTTTTTTTTGTCATTCGTCATTTCTAATTTATTACATGGGGGGAGTCGGGAGGGGGGAATCAGACTCGATTTCGAGATGCAGTGTGGGCCATCTAAGACCTCTAACACATGAGCTAGCCACCACTTGCTAAGTTGTGTTCGCTTAATATGATACTATCATTTAGCTTGGTCACTTAAGTGGCTTTTATTCTGGTATGTCATTGTAAAAAGATAAGCAGAATAATTGATCCAAATTAAAATTATTATTTTCTTAATATAAAGCAAATAACAACATGACAAACTAGGATAAGTGGAGCAATATAATGTTTACGCTCAATATCTGTTTTTTTTTTAAATCTGAATATATGTGTTTTCATATGTAGGGTTAATTTTAGCCTACTGTATTGCCTTTTTGGTTTTTGTTTCTTGTCTGGTTAATTGGTTATATTCATTAGGGGTTTTTTCGGTGAATTGTGCCAAGCTTTGGTATCAAATTATTAATTTGCCGGAATATTTAAAACAAACAAACTAGATCGTATATTGTGGTCCCTACATTGTGACATGATACATGTTCAGACATCACATTATCCGTATAAATACCTTGTACTTACATCTCACGTCTATACTCTTAGTTTCGGGTTTGAATAAGCATAGTTAGTTAATTGCTTAAATAACTAAAATGTATATATGTTGGATTGTGAATTTGTATAGAAATTTAATCGTAGATTAACAAACCTAATGAAAATGAGAAAAGCTACTTAGACTTCACTTATATAAAGTTGAATGTATACAAATCAAATTCTAAGCGCATTAGCTTTTGGGAAAATACAAAACTAGTATTTTTGTTGACGTTTACAACAGAAATAAATATAGTCAAACCAAATAACTTTAGGAAAATGTTAAAAACAGTCCACAGGGTTGTCATTAAGGTGAAAAAGTATATTGAAATACATGAAAAATATATGAAAGAACATTGAAAAATGTAAAACATGTATTAAAGTTTGTATTTTTTTTTTTATCATTTCTTGAATTTATTGACAGCCCAATGAACGGAAAAAATTTATTGACAACCCAGTGGGTTTTCAATAGAATGAGTCTTCATTGAGTTATGTTGAGTGTATCGCGTTCCTTAATTTTGAAAAATGATAAAGATATGGGTACCGACCCAAATGGTACTGAAAATGTAAAAAGCAGCAAGTAGCGAGGCCCACAATAATAATTGGGATCTTGTCGAAATATTGAATCAACAACTTACGCATATAAAATTGAGCTGATTTTTTGTAGGGCACTCGAAAAATTATTTTAAAATTATTGAACAGTTCGGATTATTCATGAGTCTCTTAAGCCGCTTTGTACATTTTCAATACCACACTCCTTCGGAAAATTCTAAATTCTTAGAGCATTTAAAGTCAATTTCGATCTACCCATTTCCTTGTGTTATTTTTTTCCAACTACTGCCAATATAATTCCTCCTTAAAGGAACGAAGAAGTAGAGGGTGTTTGTGAGCCTACTTTTTAGTTTTTCATTTTTAACTTTTTAGTTTTTTAATTTTTTGGATTATGGTCAGAATGACTTTTGAATCTGGGATGAGTGTTTGGGAGAAATGTGCAGAATGCATATTGGGAGAGAGAGATGGGAGTAATCCATAAGTAGAAGTTGAAAAGGAGGTGTGAACCTCTTTTTGGTATTAAAATAAGTGTTCTTTCTAGGAGTGCGTGCCATTTTCAACGACTTATATACTTTAATATAAACTTCAAAAAATATGCATTATCGATCTTGTTTCATAGATCTTAATTAATTCTATTATATAAAATTTTTAAAATCATAAAAAGTATTACATAAATTTAAAAATATAATTTATTGAAAATGACACGCAATCTCAAAATAAATACTTATTTTGGAACGAAACGATTATGTCTTAAAACATTAATGTTATGCTTACACCATCTGGGTTACACACTACCCGGATGTCTAACATGTGTCCCGTCTCTCCCTGACTTTCTCTCTCTCTCTTACACGTGTCGAACATCTGAATAAGATCTAACCCAGTATGTAACCCAGACGGTGCAACCACATCATTTTAAAAAAAGAAAACAGAATTCGAAAAAGGGATTGAGAGCAAACAAGGGCAAAGATGGGGATTTGTCGGCAGAATAGGGGAAGAGGTGAGGGGCCACACGCAAACCGCCGTACTAATGAACGGTCAACCGTCAAGTGGGCCCCTCAAAACGAACGAGATGAGAAAAGCACGTGTAGCTAACGTGGCAAACTGCCATAACGGACAATAACTGCGTCCTATAGTCTAGTCCTATTAGTAGTCCAGTCAAATAGGCGACAATTTCAATTTTCAAAACCCCCCCAACCGCCACCCATAATATTCAAATATTAGATTTTTCACCCCACCCAAAATTTACTACTACTATTTGTACTGCAGACCCCACCTACCCAACCCACCACCCAATGGTCCCCATCCCAATGTGACGTAGCCGCGATACCTGGCGCGATTTCACACCCCTCCCTCACCCCACCACTTTTGCCCAAATATCGAAAAAAAAATTACTCCCTCTGTCCCATTTTGTTTGTTAATTTTTGATAATTGTGTCAGTTTTCGATTGCTTATATCTTATAATATTGATCTCCAAATATATGTAATATGGTTCTTGTTTGATAGTACACGATTAATTTTATTATACAAAATTTTTAAAACGGTGAAAAATATTATAGATTGAAAGATATAAGCAATTTAAGGTGTAGCAGAAAATTGAATAATTGACAAACAAATTGGGACAGAGGGAAAACTTGTACATCTTTTATTTTTATACCACTCCAGGAAGTTTCTAAAATCAGCCAATAGCCTGGTAACGTTTAAAAAGTATATTAAAATAGTATATTTTAAAATGTGTAAAATAAAATTAAAAATGATAAATTTACAATAATCCAGTTTCAACATGGCTCAAACACACTCACATGGTGTATGAAGTCCCCACAGAGTGTGAAATGTGGGGACTCCATACTATGTGAGTGTGTTTGAGCCATATTGAAGACTTTTGTTGAACATTGTTATAAAAAAATATACTTACTAAAATGTGTTTTTTTTTTCTTTTTCTTGACTTATTGTCAACCCAGTGAACTAATAATAGAATGATCCCTATAAATACCATGCATTTTTTGGTTGAGTTGTAGTTAGCATTTTTCATTAACATATTATTAGCTAGGCGGTATACATGTTATACTAGCTATTACGGAAGCGTTTTGGTGGGGCGGGTCGGATTTGAAATTTTAAATTAAGGCTCAACGAAAAGAAAATGTAGATTAAAAAAAATTGATGAGAAATTTTTATTTGAGTGTAATTTTTTGAATTAATTGTTTCTCTTCAGGAATAAAAATGTTAAAACTGACATTTTATGGCGAGAAGAAAAAAATTAGTAAAAGAAACAACAATTTTATCATTCTTGTTCATCTTTTCCAATTATTTTCACATATTTTTTACTTTTTTATTCTCTCGTCGATTGCCTATTCATGACTAAAATGTAAAAAAAATAAATTTTATGATCAGAGGGAAAAAGTTTTCAAAAAAAACAACAATTTTATCTTTTTTGTTTGTCTTTTCTAATTATTTTCACATATTTTTTACTTTTTTATTCTCTCGTCGATTTCTAATTAATCCTAAAAAATCCCAGCGAATTACTAAATACTAAATTATTAACTGGTTTGAAGAATAATTAAAGTTAGTCCACAGTCGCCCTAATTATATTACAAATACTCAATTTTTATAATATATAAATATAGGTTCCTATACATATTAGAAGCATTTATACTACCCAAACTCATTCACAACTCATTAACGCATATGTCGACATTCTCTATATTATAACAAAAATTAACAAGGATATCGACATTTTCTGTATAGCAATTGAACCGACAATCTCAGTATACGTAAGTACAGTTGCACAACCATTGAACAAAGTGATAATATTGTAGAAAATTTTGAATAATGCAAATTGAATATTCCTTCCGTCCCAAATTTCTTGTCCACTTGCACTATTTACTGCACCTCAAAAAATTATTTATATTTTCAAAGGTATATAATGTTATATATATTCAATATGGACCTCGTTTGATAGTTCTCGATGAGTTTTATGAAACAAAGTTTTTGAAATTATAAAAAACATTGTAGATTGAAAAATATAAGTAATTAAAAATTGACACGCATGCCCGTAAACGGACAAGAAATTCGGAACGGATGGAGTAATTAAGGACAAAGGAAGCGTGATCTATTTCCCTCCTAATACGGCACCACGCCGGCACCCTTTATTTCTAGGAGTATATCTTGGATAGTGAAAACTCGTGACCTAGCTAGGGGAGGTACATTGCACCAAAAATATAGAGTGGAGAAAATGATGACCATATGGCAGTTGATAAAGAAGTTGAAACGGTTAGTCGTTCATGAGTTTTCTACGGAAAATCCTATGGCTACAACCACTTTTGTGTACACCAAATATACACCGCTGCCGTGAGATCTATTTCGAGGTTCCACAAAAATGATCGGAGCCTTAAAATATTTTTTTAAGGGCCACTGTTAAAAATTACGTAACTCATTTCAACATTGGTAATAACTCGATCGATTCTATGCCCAATATACTGACAGGAAATTTGGCAAATATTCGATCAAGGCTTTACTGATGTTAAAATGAGATAATTCTTTATGGTGGTCCTTAAAAAAGTATTTTAAGAATATTGAACAACTCTGATCATTTGTATGGGACCCCAAAATGATCCTACGAAAACGGTGTATATTTGGTATACACAAAAGAGGTGTACCCCTGGCAGGATTTGTTTTTTTACGAAACAAAAGTACTGTAAAAGTAAATTGCTTGTGGGGCCCCGGATAAATTCTTCACCGACCAAACCAACCTAATGCTCGTCGTTTGTTTGCTTGCTAGCTGGGAGATAAAAAAGATAAAATATAGAATCATTCGGATATGAATGGGATATAAATTCCTTTTGGATTTATAAATAATAAAGCGAAAATAAATTTAGTGTTTTTTTTGGTTGAAATTATGACAAGCATTTTTTACTTTATTCTTGCGCAAATCAGATGAGTACAAACGGAAAGGGCAAAATTGTCACATTTAGTAGCTTTTGATGGAGGAGATATAGAAAGCCCACCTCCATGGGATTTCATTTCCTGGGATATAGGCACTATCGGGGTATGAAATCCAGTCCATAGTATTGCGGTTACAAAGGCTGGACTTTTGGGATTCACTGCATAACATATCCAATCTCACCCTCAAATCTAATAAAAGAAGCCCCCCCAAGACAAACAAACCCTCAGGGTAGATTAATTTTTCTTTTTTGAGTTCTCTACATCTTCTTTTCCATTATTTTTTTTATTACTCAGAATTTGCCCAAAGAACTACAAACCCCCATCCAGAGCCCTCCATTGGAAAAATAATTCACAACTTTCGAATTATCCATATGAATTAGGAAGGAACACTCTAAGTGTGAAATAACCCACTCAACGGGTAGAGAAAATCCCACAATGGATTGAAAAAGTTCCAGGGTTTTGGCTTTAATATGGAGGGCTTCAGTTTTTAATGAGAGAAGCAACATATTACAACGACTTCTTCTTTTCCATTTGGTTTATCCACTTTTTAAAACATTTTAGGCCCAAATATTTGTCAATTTTCAAAAGATAAAAGTCATATCTCAATGAAATTCTCTTTTTGTACTTCTATTTTGAATTGATGTAACAATTGAATTAAATTAGAGGGCATTTTTTTTTTACTGAAAATTCTATTCACACTACCTTAATTTATCAGCATCCTTGAATCTCTCAATACCCACACCACCAGTCCCCACCAATCTCACTTTCACAAGAATAAGTCACTTTAACTTTCTACCAACTTGATGATGCAAGAAGATTCAGAAGACTCTTGAAAAGTCTCCATAAAATTGAAAAGAGAAAGAGCTGTTGAGATTAACAGAGTTGCACGAATATAGATTGTTGGGGTATTTGCACTTACACCCCTGTACTTTGCTTGATTTGCAAACACACCCCCTGTAATCCCGATTGTACCCTCTTCAAATTCTACTAATTCACCTGACATTACTTCATCAAGACCATGAATACGAGCAATACCATCGCCTACTTTAAATACAGTACCGGTCTTTACAATCTTTACCTTTCTATTATATTGCTTAATACGTTGACGGATAATATTACTAATTTCGTCGGCTCGAATGGTTCCCATGAGTCTTTCTTAATTCTTTTTTGTTTGAAAAAAAAATAATGCCTTACAGTAGATAGAGTAGAAGGCCTAATATGTTATTTCTTTCATCGCCCCAAACATACCGATATTGGCACTGATGATACGTAAATGTAATTCGGTGTTCAAAAAACTGTTCAGAGTTTCTAGAGGTCTCTTTTTTTTAGGCACTTTCTTCAGAGAACCCGAATTTTGCTTAGGTTTGGACTTTGACTTTCCTGATCAAATTTCAAAAATCCGATCCGTCCAATGTGTTCGGAATATACTTTTAAAGGTACCTTCAAGGAATTGAAAAAAAGGACGACCGGGAATGGCTTGATCCGAACATATATTGTTTTACAGAAAATTGCTTAATATAAGCCTTTTGCGGTATTTTTTTGGCAGATTCTTGCTGAATATACTTGAAAATACTTTCTGAACACATTGAACGGATCGGATCATCGAAATTTGATCGGGAAAGTCGAAGTCCAAACCTAAGCAAAATTCGGGTTCTCTGTAGGGGGTGTAAGTGCCTAAAAAGAAAGTATAAGGGGTGTGTTTGCAAATCGAGCAAAGTACAGGGATGTAAGTGCAAATACCCCTAGATTGTTTGGATATTTTTTGTTTGAACAAACAACTGTTCAAATGACAACACCAGACATCCCAAATTGTAATCTTTAAAACTTGTTCAAAAATTAAAATATGAACATTCTTGATTTGTTTGGAAACTAAAAATCGAACAAATAAGATTGGTTTGAAAACTAAAATCTGAACAATCTAGATTTGTTCTGTCCTGTATTTTCAAACGAATATTAAGGATAGTTTTTACGATAGTGAGGCAACAGAGACTCGTGACGGATATCATGGAAAGTTTTGGCTATGGAATAAGGATGTTTACAAAGAGGGAGAAGGATTATATGATTTCTATCTTGCAGTGTAATGAAAGAGATAGAGAAATGAAAGAATGTGATTTTTGGGTGGTAATGGTAGGAATAGACAGTATATGGTAGGAGAAAAGAGAAGAGTGGGAGAGATACGGTCTTGGTTGGTGGAGGTGGCGGAAATTGGGTGGAAAATGTTTGGTGGTGGTGGTGGAGGTGGATTGTGTTGGAAAATATTATTGGAAATAATATTTTATTTGAGTGTGAATGTTAATTGACACATTTTGGAGTCGTGTCTTTTGAGTGGCACTTGTTCATTGTGGACGGTCGTGTCCTTTATGAACTTATGTGCCCCTTCCCTTAGTGACTATTCCGAATAGTCAACAGTTAGCCTATATATATGTCATCCTTAATTTATTTTAAGTAGTTGATGTTTCAAAATTTCATTGAGTCGGATTCTTTTCATTGGAGAGAGTACGAACACAAGTTTGGTTCAACAAACCCATCGATTGTAGTGCTACTTCTGTGGCGCGTTCGATCAAGTGGTGTTGGGAGATAGATGTCCATGCAAACCGTAAGCTCCGTAAAGGGGGACGAATCTGTCTCAACACTCGCCTTGATCACCATTTCATTATCATTGATTTTTAGGTTTTGCGTTCCGACTTTATTGCATTCATATTTCCAATTTTATCACAAAAAATAGACATATATTGTTCAACAGATTGGAAGAAGAAGGTTAATGGGAAAAGATAAGAGACTAACTATTGAGAAAGAAAAGGACAAATGATAAATTTGGATGTTGGAAATTGCTAGACTATCCCCCACCTTGTCTGGCATAACATATTATGCCCCTAATGCTTCACGTTACGTCCTCCAATGGTTTATATTACGCCTTCTTATGGTTTATGTTATGATGGGGGATACAGCAAAAAAAGTGAGTTATAACATGTTATGCCATTTTGAAAAATGTTATGCCTTCTAATGGTGAAAATGTTACTTAAAAGTTTTGAAGCTAAATGCTATTTGGTTTCAAATGCTGAAAAATGTGAATCATGTGCTCTTAATGAAATGTGGTACTTTTATTAAACCGTGGTTTATTGAAAAGTGGTCTATCCATGTGTATTTTATTATGGTTGATCTTAGACCATGGAATATGATTTGAAAACGTGATCTCTGTGAAAGAATTAGACATGTTTTCCTATGTTATGTTCGGCGGTGTCCCAGGTTAGATGGTTAATGAAGCTAGAAAGGGGGTGCAGCCAGGCACCATAAATGATATCGATTTCATCTATCGCTCTCTCTAACGAGGGGTCGCTCCCCAATACTATGTCTGGCAAAATCGTCGAACGATAATACTACTTTGGTTCCTCTCTATGAAATGGAAACAATCCTTTTACTTGGACTTGTACGAATGACTGGAAAATAATTAGTATGGATATTGACGTTTAATGATTTACATCTTCTCTCTCCTGAAAATTGAAGCATTATACGATATGAAAAATGTTTCCATGGTCAAACCTGTAACCTTGGTAGTTTGTATCTCATACGAGCTTTTGCAAAAATATTTTCCAATTTTTTCCAGGGAAGAACGTGTATAGCCATCGACTCCTCAAAGCTCACCTATGCTATGTGGACAACTATAAGTGTCTAATGGTTTAAGTTACGCCTTGTAATGGTTAATCATTGTTATGCCATTAAATGGCTTTTGTTATGCCATCCATGGTTTTTGTTATGCCTTCTAATGATTTTTGTTATGCTAATCAATGTTTTATGTTTTAGGGGGATATGGTGTTCCCCAGACAAGATGGGGGACATCGTAGCATCTTCCTTGGATGTTATGTGTGAGTACCGAGAAAAAGGGTGTGTATAATTATGCTCCCTTAAAGGGTTGAATTCCCTAAAATAGACAAACAAATTGGATAGAGGGGGTAACAATTACCAAACTAGGAAGTTTGAACTCTCACTTTTCCCCTTTTTAATTGAACGGGTTTCCATCTCTAAACTAACAAGTACTCCAACTAAACTAGCTCTTCCAAGTTTGTTGGTAACATATTTTTTTATAAGCAAAAAGTGTTCATTAATGAAATATTGACAATGGGTACATTAAGATGAAGGGAGGGGACTCCAACCAAGGGTTGAAGAAATTAAAACAGCCGAGGGGACAAGCCAAGGAACACCCAAAGGCCAAGCCCAAAACACATAATGACCCAATTCCAAAGAGGGCACACCAAATAAACAATGCAGCCCCAAACCCAAAGAGGCCCAAACCCAAAAATCAAACACAAACCCTAGCCACCATCTTCTGTCGGCCAACATTCCACCACCGTCGACCAAACGCGCCACCAGCACGCGCCACCGCCAGGCGTCCATCAGCAAACACACACAGTTAGCCCAAGAACCCGAACTCATCCAGCAATGAAGATCAGGGGTTAACCAACATCAACAAACAGAGAGAACTAGGAGTCCCAGAGTCGCCAGCAACACCCAAGCCGTTTACACATTCAGCCTGTAATTGGTTTCACCCAATAGTGAAATCGGCAAAGACCAGGGGTACCAAACATGCACTGAAACGGAGTGACGAGGCAGAGAGAGGGGAGAGGAAGAGAAGGCCAGGGAATTGGAACACCACCTACGAGCCACCCACCCTCAATCTGCAAACCCATGCTATCGCGAACCAAGAGAGCGGCCTCTCTGCCAAGGGCAATCGCTAAAAAATCACCAGATCGGTCCTCATATACGTCCAGGAGAACGACAGCCGAGATTCCATCAACGCCGACGCAAGCCGACAGCACCCACCACCATTTCATACCACGGCTCCCTCCCCCAGAAGGAAACCCTAGAGAGACAGGGGAGTGATTCTTTCATCGGTAACATATTTACTGGATGCTTACTAATTACTAACGATCTAAATATAAATTTTGTAATTTTCTTAAATAGAACAAATGGTTGGAGCTCGCAAAATAAGTGATAATTAAAAGGAATGTTATACTGTGGATGACTACAAAGCAAGCTAGGAAATAAATTTATAAACCTTAGACATTTTCCCCATGTCAATTACATTAAAACATATTCGAGGTAGATTCTGTAGAATACATATACATCTCATATTTAGATATTTCTCTGCATAAAAATTTAGAAATGCAAGGCACATTAGGCCTTTTGTGTTTTGTACTTAAATAAGATTGACTACGTAAGAGTTATATATCCATCAAATTACATTTCAATTACCCACATATATAACAACTTTATAAGTTCATCATGTGGTTTTAGTTTAACTGTTTGACTTTTTTTTTTTTTTTTAACTCTAAGCAAAATACATTAGCAATTTTTTTTTAAAACTTTGATCACAAAATTTGGATTGCGTACTGGGATGACATGAGACATGTACGGAACATGCACCACATGTCATAAGATGACTTGTGGTTGTGGACCCGCGGTGTATCCATTGTTGGAAATGGATTTGTAGTATCTCAAATTTGTACATTGTTATTTACAATGTAGTACTAAAAGCTGTCGTTGTTTACCTAATTTGTGGTCGCGATTCTCTCATGTGATTTTCTCATGCGA
This sequence comes from Gaultheria prostrata, assembly GCA_036023075.1. Lineage (NCBI taxonomy): Eukaryota > Viridiplantae > Streptophyta > Magnoliopsida > Ericales > Ericaceae > Gaultheria > Gaultheria prostrata. Next base: position 25,185 of record JAXBDA010000881.1, read on the forward strand.
GTCCACTTGTCACAGTGCCTATTTGAAATTTCAAATTTTCATTTTTTGAAAAGGTCTCAATACAACCAAGGGCTTGTAGCCTAGCGGTTATCTCCTAATTATCTCACAAGGGATATCAGGGTTCGAGCCTCGGCAAATGTATTTGAGATTTAAGGCTATGGATAGCCTCTAGACTCCCCGCAAGGCTAACTCACTAACTCCCCCGCTAATCCTCCACTGATGTATATCGAATGTCAAAAAAAAAAAAAAAGGTCTCGATACATAATACATGCAGGAAAAAAAATTAATTTACTCAAACACTATAAAATTGACTCAATAACTCTAAATTGGCTCGAGAGAAATGAAAGGCTAAATTTTTTTGCAAGTCAATTTCAAATTCTAACCGCACTTTTTTTTCCTTGAGGCAAATTGATTCGATCAGATACTTTTTCATATTCGAGATTAACGTTATTTGTTACATCGATGATTCGCATATCAAGCCGTACCCAGTAAATGGCTCGAACTATTAAAATAGGAAAGAGCCATATCTTATGATTCATATACTTTTAAAGTTATTTATTAAAGCATCGGTTTTTTTTATTCCTAGGTTAGAAAATTTATGAGGTTTTTTTTTTTTTTTTTTTTCTGTCATTCCTCATTCCTAATCAATTACATAGCGGAGAGACTCGATCCCAAGATACAGTGTAGAGCATCCAAGAACTCTACCGCATGAGTTAGTCATCACTTACGAGTGTTCGGATGGCTATTTTTTGCATCTTCATTTTTACCTTTTTGAATTCTAGGTGTTTGAGTGGAGGTACCAATAATGAGTCATGGGAAAATGAGTTTTGGGTTTCTGCATTTAGAGAAGAGAAGTCAGACGTAAAGGGAGAACAACTTTTTGACTTCTCATTTTATATTTTTCCCATTTTGGTTAACAAAAAAACTTAAAGAATATATTCTACATGTATCTCCAAACACTACTTTTGTTGCAAAGTACTTCTGCACATATTTCTCAATCAACAAAGTCATAATACATTCTGATCAAATCTAAAAAATAGAAAATGTAAAATGTAAAAAAAGCAAGCTCCAAAAAAGAGAAAAAGAGAAAAAAAAATAAAAAAAAGAGAGAAAAAGAAACAAGGCTATCAAATGCCAATGAATCAGCCAAACTATGACTATAGGATTGCCACATAATAGTTATAGGCTAGCCATAGCCTGATGACCAACCATGGCTTTAAATGAATGACATGTGTTAGTCTAAGAGGTCTATAAATAAATTAATTTGGGTAAGTTTTGAAAAAAAAAACACACAAAAATAGTAACTGCTACGGGAAGATGTAGGTTAGTGCTGGCAGTAGATAAGGAGGAGAAAAAAGAGAGTATTTCTCAAGCAGTGCTTCACCATATTTCTTGTCACCGAGCTGCTATTACATCGTCGAAGGGTTTAGCAAGGGTAAAAGCCAAGTCTGCATTGAGCTTTCAAAAAGACAAAAGTGAGATATTCATGCATTAGTTATATGATTTTTTTTTAATTTAAAACTATCATATTTATCTGTTTAGAAAAGATTAAAAGATATACTATATATAAGGAAGTTTTCATATTAAAAGACTAGAATAACGTCAGACAAAGGTGATGATGTTATAGATTTAAGCCTAGAAAATATAATTGGCCAGAGAAAGGTGATGGATGCGTTGCTTGCGACCCAACGTTGTAATAATTAGCATCGCCCCAAGCGTAGGGCTAGGTCGGTTGTAGCATGATAACTCGGAAGTCCGAGGTCGAATCCACAGGGAAGGGTCGGAGCTAGTGAGAGGTTTACTTTACGGTAGGGGTTTTGGCTTTAGGACGGCCAACCATTTGGTTTGGTTTGGAGTTTTCTCTACTTGAAAATTACTAGAAACTAAAGATGTAACGATAATTAAAGAGGACGAGGTCTAGGGGTTCATACCACCCATGACTACGGATTTTTAATGGCTCTCAACTATAACTCAAGTGAGAGACAAAATCACTTGCTCTCACTCGGAAGATTTAACAACGAAACTCAATTTGCGTTTAACAATGAGATAAGTTCTTTGAGGCATTTTTACAAACACTTAGAATGCCATATCTCCAAGCATCATGTGTGGCAAGTGGTCAAGCCCTTGCCTACACAAGATCAAAAAGGTTAACAATTCTAAGTTTTGATACATAAAACTGAACTAACCCAATGAAAACCTATTTTTACCACATGAATGGGGTTTGGAAATGGAAAGAAACTCAGTCAAGCATTTTATCGAACACCTAGAGTGCCATGGTTCAAAGCATTGTGTGTGCCAAGGTTCTTTGTCTACACCCAATCAAAGAAGTTAACAACTATAAGTTTAGACCGAAAATAGGAGTTTTATCCATTCACAAACCCAACAATAAACACAAAAACGTGAAAAGCCATCAAACACCGAAGTCATGGGGTGATCTTCACCCCATGACCAAGCCTAAACTACTACTCAAACATGCTTAAATTAACCAACAAAGAGAAAAACGTGATTAAGGAAAACATGACGAAAATGGAAATAAACTTGAGATTAACAAAGATAAGAAGAGTACTTACAACATTTGTGAAGGCAAAAACCTTGAATCAAAGAAAAACTACCCTAAAAACTAGAGAGAAGGAGGAGAGAATGGAGGTGGAAGAAGAAGGGGGGTAGAGAGAGAAAGTCCCCCTCTGGACGTGCCCTAAAATCTGACCTAAAGTGGTATTTATAGGGCCCCAAAAAAGTGCAGCAAAACTGCCTTAAATCTGTCTGGAGCAGCTGGGTATCGATACAGAAGGGATCTGTATCGATACAGATCCTTCAGCTCAAGTTCCATTTTTGCTGGGCTTCATCTGTATCGATACAGAGGGGGTCTGTATCGATACAGAAGGATCTGTATCGATACAGAAAGGATCTGTATCGATACAGAAAGGATCTGTATCGATACAGATCCTTCTGGCAGATTTTTGACCCAACTTCGCGGGTACGCCCCGGCTTCGTCCGAACTCGGAATGCCGCGTTTCTTGAACCGTTGGAAAGCTCTATGAGTCTACTTTCAAACCCAATTGGTCTCATCTTCATGGCCTTTGTATGTTGAGAGATATGAGCCTTTTACTATCAGTGTGTCAGATTTCCTTGGGGCTCATAGCTCCAGATTTCTTGTTCCTTTGTTTCGGGCCTTCCTTGAACCTTCCAAAGCTCCTTAAGTCGACTTTTAAGCTTCGTTGATTGTCCTCCACGGCGTTGAGGGACCTTAGGTATTTCCGGATATAACCGGGGATTATTTGGAGCTTTGGACACGCCTTTTAGCTCAGATTTTCTGAAACTCATCAAAAACACAACTCGCGCAAAATCAATCGAATAAAAGCACAAAATGCACGTGTGTGTGATCAAGCCGAGCGAGATAAGCCCGGATAAATACAATATTTGGGGCTTATCATGCGTCCATACAGTTGCGCCGGATTTGGGGGACGCTTTAAAAGATATCATATATAACACAGAATAGAGTTGCAAGGACGAAAAGAATGGGGCCAGTGCCGGCTCTGAGTTTTTTGAGACCGGATGTGAACTTTATTTTTGAGGGCCATTGTATAATACAAAAAAAAACTAGTACAAGAATTAGAAACAATAATAACACAAAACTTGATAATCATTATATACGTTATTTCCAAATATATTACTTAAATATCAACATTCTCACATTTTTCGCAGTAAAAGTAGTAATTCAGCTCTCATAATCAAGTTTAGATGTATATATATTTATAAAGGTATAAAATATCTAGGGGCCCACAAAATTAATCAAAATTTGGGGACCGGATGTGGCCGCATCATTGGCGTATATGCAAAGCCTGCTCTGAATGGGTCACTAGCAGCCCGTGACTTGATCATTTCACACAGATAGAGAGGTCTCCCCTACATAAAGCTTAAACTGTTGGATCGTACATCATATGATTATCTAACTTTAGATTATGCAAAACATTTATGAATTATCTCCATGGCTTAAATCAATGACATCTCAAGCTTATATTGCACTTAGGCTAAGAGGTCTATAGATAGATTAATTTGGGTAAGTTTTGAAAAAAAAACACACAAAAATAGTAAGTGCTACGGGAAGTTGTAGGTTAGTGCTGGCAGTAGATAAGGAAGAGAAAAAAGATAGTATTTCTCAAGCAGTGCTTCACCATATTTCTTGTCACCGAACTACTGTTACATCGTCGAAGGGTAAAGCAAGGGTACAAGCCAAGTCTCCATTGAGCTTTCAAAAAGACAAAAGTGAGATAATCATACTTTAGTTATATGATTTTTATTATTTATTTAAAACTTTCATATTTATAGGTTTGGAAAGATTAAAAGGTATACTATATACAAGAAGTTTTCATGTTAAAAGACTAGAATAACGTCAGACAAAGGTGATGATGTTATAGATTTAAGCCTAGAAAATATAATTGGCCAGAGAAAGGTGATGGATGTGTCCATATAGTTGAGCCAGATATGGGGGACGGTTTAAAAGATATCATATATAGCACAAAATAGAGTTGCATGGTGATGATGATTATTGAGGATGATGTTCAATTAGGTCTATCTCAAAACGTGCATCCAGTAGATAAAGGTGATGATGATGTTGATATTGAAATCGGCAAAGATAATGTAGTGGAAGCTAGTAATCCTAATGTGAATTCTAAGGTGGATGATTTGGACAACACGACTGCGCGGGGGGGGGGGGGGGGGGGGGGGAGGAAAAGGGTATGGAGAGTTGTGCAGCAAAAGGTTGGAAAGGGGAAGGGAAGT
>JAXBDA010000881.1:33278-67932 GCA_036023075.1 Gaultheria prostrata
GAAAAAATGATAATTATATTGAGATAAGGTTTGATGCTTTTAAATATGAGACTCAAGTCTTTGTGAAATGGAAGGAGTGAATGATATTTAAGCTAATAATATTTAGAATATTTATTTCTTAAATGGTTATTCATGCACATTCTCATGATTATACTTCCGAACAGTACTGTGTTGTAGAATCAATTTTGCTTATATTATCCAAACATGCTATAGATTCATATTATAGTTTCAAAATCTACAATTTATAACCAAAATTCGAAGAACAAAAAGATGAGTTTGTTGAATTGAAAATAGGCTTCTCTATAGTTTGGGTTTAGATTATAAAGAGTCGATCATGTTATCATAGTCGGCAAGAAGTGTTTTAAATTATTCAAATTTGTTGAAAGGATCTTACGTCCATGAATGGAGGAAGTATAGTAATGAGCACAAAAATTGATTTGGGTTTCTAGGTCTGCCCTCCCCTGATCCCTTTCGGTTTTGATTTGGGGGTATGGTTTTGTAGTAAATTGTCCCTGAAGCTTCTCGGTTCTTGGAGTTTTAGGGGGCTACTGTTTCAGTGGTATTATGAAAACAGTCACTTTGGACATGTTGCTGAAAGTTAAGTCTGACTCCAATCATCTCCCTTCATACTCTCAATGATTGGAGATTAGATGAATTCTGTTATTGTTGTTATTGAAAGAATCTTACGTGAAAGAATTTGCTTTTACTAGTAAGAATTTTTTTTTTAGATCAGAAATTCTCCGAAAATGCAACGAAAGGCTAGGATGTGAATGCAAAGATTTTCCAGTTGTCCAATTAAAAAAAGCAGCCGGGTCTTGCCCGTCAGGGTTTTAGGTGGGTCAGCGAAAGTAAGGTCTAGGCTCTATAAAGGGGACACAGGACTGACTTTCACAAGAAGTTGGGACCACTACAGGAAAAGCCTTTCACTGATAGGACTGCGCACTAATTAAAATAAAAACCCATGTGAGAATTCTACACGCGCACGTAGCCATTTTCAATAAAATTAAGCCCATATAAAATTTGATTTAAATAAAAACGGTTCAACTCTTTTGCGCTCTCGCAGCTCTACGTCTGCGGCCATCACGAGTATCCGGGTCAGTTTATACGCACGTCGATTAAGTTTTTCTCTGATCCCGTCAAAAATAAGTCATCCACGCCAGAACAAGATTTCTTACGATCTTACCCCAAGATCCAAATCAATCAAGTAGATAGTGAACTTAACAATAAACCGATCTCTAAGGGGTGATTTGGCAAAAAAAAAATAAACTTGTTTTTTGATTTATTGGTTTATGTAGCAATAAACTAACATAAACCAATAAACTCCTTTTGTTCAAATTGTGATTTATTCCACTGTTTAAAGAGAACTCATGTGGTTTATTTGCCAAACCACTGTGGTTTATTCCCCCCAAAAAACAACTCTTGTTTTTTTGCCAAACCACTGTGGTTTATTCCGGTTTATTCCCCCAAATAAACCAAAAAACAAGTTTTTTTTTTTTTTTTTCCAAATCACCCCTTAACCTTTGGGTCGTGCTCTCTCTGTAGTACAGTATTGACCACTTTTTGGTCCGCCCTCAGCCTTTAAGGAATTCAGTCAAAATTTTACTCCTCCTTTATAATCTGATATAGTTGTTTAAAGAAAGTATTGTCCTAATGTTTAGGAAAGGAATAACTAATTGAGTATTTTAATTCTAATAAAGGTGTTCGGAGTAAAACTCCGACCCTAAAAAGAGCATTAACACTAGCCTCAATAAAATTTGAACGGTTATCTCTGGGTTCTCCCACAAGTGAAACTAAGGTTCGAGCCTCGGTAGAGGCGTTTGGGGTTTAGGGCTATGGATAGCTTCTAGATCCCCTCTGGACTAACTCACTAACTCCCCCGTTAATCCCCCAATGATGTATATCGAATGGCAAAAAAAAAAAAAAAATTAACCAAATTGTCCATCAAAATTAATACTCCATCCGTTCCTTTTTAAGTGTGTTACCTCGTAATTCCAACTTATTTTCTCTCACATCAACTTTTACAACTTTTATATTTAATTTCCATTACTTACCCTTATCAATATAATAATACCCACTAACTTTTCAAAAAGGATTCTACTTTTAAGGGTAAAATAGGAAATATACCCACTAACTTTTCAAAACACACACTTATTAAGGAACAACCCAAAATGGAAAGTTACACACTATAAAAGGGACGGAGGGAGTACTAACTTTTTATTTAAATTAGTTAATTTTTTAATTTAATTTTTTTATGTCTAAAAAAACTAGTTGATGTTTTTCGAGTGTGATACTTAATTAAGAACGGTGATCATGCTTCATTTCACAGTCATTTTTTTAATGAAAGGTTTTCAGGTTACCTTACACACATCTCGATTAATTTTGGAAGACTAATTTCACCGTTCATTAGCGAGTGGTCTATATTAGGTTAGAGCTCAGCGATTCATAGATTAACCCTCAAAAAAATTGATAGCACCAAAAAAGTCTTAAACCCGAGATCTACGAAGCAAAGGCCTAATTCCCATGCCTTCTAGACATTTGCACTAGTGGTTTTCACGGTCAACTTTTTGGGGTCATCTTTCATTTGAATTAGCAAACAAAAGAAGTTATAGTAGAAGAATGGGAAGTGTGAAAATCAATTTAGGGCTTGTTCTACTAACTTTAGTTTATCGGTTTTTTTAGCTTTTTGAGTTGATGATGCGAAAAGAATAATCTGTCTCGTAAAATATGAAAAGTTAAAAAGTCCCTTAGTGAAACAGGGCCCAAGTATGAAATTTGTCGTGTTCGAAAATTAATGCCAAGTTGTTTCACTTGAAATTAAACAAAGCCGCCCCTTTTTTTTTTCCATAGAATAACTCAATTCTTAAATTTATCCACTTTTGAAGATACGAACTTTAAATCCAAATATTGCAGCAAGCAAGCATAAAATCCAAATATTGCAATCCATTGAAAAAAAAAAGTCTATTAAAATAGACAGATCAGAAAAATCTATTAAAATAATTATACCGTATGAATAGTGCCTTGTCACTTCCGACGAGGAACTTTGGCAAAGTCAATTAGCAGTGAAGTGGAAGCAAGGCTGATGCAATTCCAAATCCAAATACCCAGTCTTCGTATTGATGCTCTAATATTTTTATTAAGGAAAATGCTAACCGCACCTAGAGTAGAAAGTGGCATAGATATTCGAAAAAAATGTATTAATATCTGTGAAAGTATATTGATATCCGTGAAATATGCAGATATCTGAGCTTGTTTGTCATTATATATCTTCTACCTATTGAGTGGAGATTAGCAAGACCTTTTTATTAAAGTGTTTGGAACCTTTAAATGAGAATTACATATCTCATAAAGCATGAAAAGTCGAAAAGCTACTCATTTTGTCCCAAATTGCTGTTCCGTTTTGGACAATCGTATCTCTCAAACAATTGTTTATACTTTATAATCTACTGTATAATGTTTTATGATTTCAAAATTTTTATTTAATAAACCTAATTGAGATCTATCAACAAGATCCATGTTAGATATAAAAAGTGATATAAATTAGAAGATATACATAATTTTCTAAGAGGTCCCAAATGGGGAAAAGGGACCAGCTATTTGGATAGAGGGAGTAATAATTCACTTTATGGAACAGGGCCTTAAGTTATGATTACAGTTTATAAAATTTTGAATCAAAGTGATAATCTGTAAAAGTCTCGTATTGTGTGGCAAAGTGATCTTGCATTGGGATTTAGGGCTTTGCTTCCATCTAAGGTTTCTGGTTTGATTCCCCTTGTTAGTAAACTCTTGGGCCACTGGGGGTTATGCTCGACAGCTCAGTCGTTACCTCCAGAGCCCTAGAATTAGTCGAGGTGCGCGCAAGTTGGCCCGAACATCCGGTTAGGGGAAAAAAAAAGATATGTATATATAAAAGATTATGCAGAGGTAATTTGTTCGTGAAAGTATAATTTAAATGCAGGGATTTATTTTTTTGAATAATGCATTCTCTAGCTTATTTTTTCAAAATTCACATTGACAGAAACAATACATTTTATGATCTACTCTCAAATATGCAAAATCGAAAAATGCATAATGAGAATCCAAGCCTATTAGCCAAAAAGTGGATTTTTGCACTCTCCTTTTTACTATAAACACTCCTTAATTTATTATTATTTTTATTTGACATGAAATACCATTTTTCGCTTTCATTAGTTCACATTTTCACGTACTAATGGTTCATGTAGTAAATTCACCTGAATAAAAACAAAAGAGGTGTGCGAAAATCAATTTCCTTAATTCAAGGTAATTTTCATACTACTTATAATACCTAATTCATTTTCGTCTTTTAGTACGAGAAAGTTACATAAAAATCCCTCCTGTGATTAAGCACTCGTTATTCGCGGGATTCGCAAAATTTGAATTTTTTTTTGGCTTTTTTACATTAATTTAATTGAACTTTTTCTTTGGAGTCTATGGCACTCTATGCATGAGACAGGTCCTCCACGGTAGAGAAAGAATGCTTTGGAAAGGTTGAAATCTTTTCTTACTTTATGAGAATAAATTAAGGGAGGTGGAAAAGGACCGGTATTTGTAGCTGTAGATGATTCCACGATAACATGCAGCAATTTCCTACACCCTCTTATTTTAAGTCTTGAAATAAAAATATTAAGGGCATATTTTACAAATTTATTGGTGGAGGACTCAGATTCTCAATGCACCATTGGTCTAAAAGTGGTGAGGTGACAAGTTCCCTTTTTTTTTTTTTAATAATAAAATGCAAGAAACTTAAATGCATAAGATCTACAATGTGCTTGCCATTGAGTTATCACTGTATGTGCGGGTTCGGTTATTTTTGTTAATCTCAATTAGTTTTAGGTGACATAATTTACATTTGGGGTTCAAGCATAGCTCCACAATTTCTACATTAATTAGAAATAGCAAGAAATGTATATGGCCGAGAAACAGCATAATCAAGAAATGTATTTTTTGAGACGTCCGAAAGATAAAGAGGCCCAACAATAGAGGATGGAGGGAGTACAAGAAATGTATATGGCCTTAGGGCACGTTTGATTCCCCGAACCAGGGGATTGGGATTAGGGGAACATGGTGACCCACAATTCACATGTTCCTTCTTTATTTGTAGTCCGGTGTTTGTCTCGCAGGTTAATAAGAGAGGGATTAGATAACTCGCAACGTACTCTTTCATGAAAACAAACTAATTGACCTAGTCCCGCCCATCAGGATTAGATATCCAATGCTAAAAAATAATCCACATCATTTTTATCTCACTGTAACCACATAATACAACTAATCACATTATTCATATAATCTCATTGATTGTCCTGTGAACCCCACTTGTCTCTTCTATTCCCATTCTTTAATCTCACATTATCTAATGCTTCCTAAAAATAACCCGACAATCAAACGAAATGCGTTTTATGGGATAGTGTTGGGTTATGTATTTCCAAAACAAAGAGAGAACTTTTGTCCCACATTGGATAAATGATAGAACTTCAAAGGCTTTATAATACACAACCCTTTTACGGGACTTATGAATGTGGCTAGACCCAAGGGAGGTCTCGCGCACACACGAAATGGGCCGAGGTCTAGGCCAATTTGGGGAACCCGCTCTGGAAACCGGGTGCGCACCCGGTTGCGTACCTCGCGCGCAATGTAGCTTTGATTTCTGATCACATAAAACTTGTGCAAAACGTCTACTTGATTCAATTAGCTTTTTTACCATTTCAGTTTTTTGCTATAAAAAGGGAGCCCCACTCCATTGTTTTTCATCCCCCAAAAAATACTCTCTTACACATACGTTTTCCAGAAAGCAAGAAGGTCGAATTAGTGTTTTGTAATCGTTTTTTTCGGTGCAGAGAAAACCGAGACAGAGGTGGTGATTTCTGGGCTGTTTTATCCTGGGGACGGCGTGGTGTGTTGAACTGCTTGCACAATCTGGGCAGAACCGCGAAATGTCTTAAAGAGAGCGACCTAATCCGCGACTCAACCCAATTACAACCATTGTTCCGTTCGGTTTGTAATCTGTTTTCGTACACAAATTTTGAGGTAACAAATTCCTTATTTTCGAGCAATTGTTCCAACAGATAGTTAGCCCTGAGACATGCTGTCCCAGGTTTGTTTCCTCTTCTTAGTGTATGTGACAGAAGTACCGAACACTATAGTGATGATGGGATGGGGGATCGAGTGATTATGCCGTGGGGAGGTTAGGTTGGTTTCTTCTTTCATAATTAAGATTCAGCTGGTTATTTGGTTACATCATTTTGATTTGGTTTTGACATAATTGATTATGGGTACCGACTTTTTTGTACAAATAATGACCGTTTTTGGGATCCAAAAAATGGACCTCACAAACGATCTGTACAATATCTGTACTAAAAGACCCGGTACCCATATCATTCTCATTTGGTTTGGTTTTATATGCCAACCCGTTTCGAGTAAAACGGAATTTTTTATGGAAGTTTTTGAGTCTTTTGACCATCACAACTCCCATTCCCATGAGTGCCTTTCTCCCTCTCTCTCTTCTATCCTAATCAAAGAACTTTCGGAAAGTGGAGGTAAGAAAGACTTTATCCTAATCCGTTTGGTAAGAATATGCTTTGCTTACACACTAGAGTGAGAGAGAGAGAGAGAGAGATAAAAAGTGCAGAAGACTTTTAAGACCGGGCTTCTGACCCCTTCTCCCGTAATGTCTATGACTTCACATGCCCTAACATACACAACAAAAATACTACTAAAACCGGACGAGTTTGATTAAGTGAGCATGAGAAAACAATAAGACTTATTTATCTTATATAAGTTGCTTGTTTAAGTTTTACGGAGGTCAAACATTCAAATCTTGAGATCGCTGGAAAGTAACAAGACCACTAGAAAGTAGGAAATCCGGTGTTGAGAAAAATATGCGACAATAACATAATTTCAAAGAACAATTTCCTTTATAACATGAATAGAATTACAAATACAAGGACTGAATTGAAACATAAATAACAGAATCGAAATACGTACAAACAGTATTGAGAAAAACGAGCCTAGTCCTGTGATTGCTAGTCTCCTTAAAACAGATTTGCTGTCTACCGAAGGTGTTGTACGCTCGTCGGCGTCTGTCTCCTATGATGAAACGGCTAGACCACAAACCTCCGAAACACCTCCGTTGACCATGCCTTGGCGAACTAACAACGTCTGCATCTCTCACACAAAAACGAAATATCTTAATGGTGCAGAATGGAACTCTAATTTCTGGTGTCTAAACCAATTCGGAATTGTGAAGTATATAAGCATACGAATGACTCTTAGAGTGCCCATCAGAATTACCTCCAAAAAATTAAAACATTGGATTCTGCCATCAACACCTGATTATGGGGAAGGTTTAAAGCCAACAATAAACATGTGTAAGTCTGAATTCAATGAAACTGGAGGGGACCTTCCAATTGACTCGAGAGACCCTCCGTCTTCCCTGTTATCATTCACAATATTTCCAACATTCGGTTATGAAAAAATTGTTAAAAATTAATAATTCTTTTTTCTTATGAATTAGGAAAAATTCGAACATACTCTTTATAACACGTCCTTCTGCCTATCACAAATTAGCATGCGTGAATACTGAATCGAATTATGTGGATGCAACAAACAATTAGCAAGATAAGGTGGATCATCAAGTTGTTGTGTGCAATGGTTGCCCTAAAAAATATTCCCCATTTGCCACCACCACCGGCATAACTTATTTTCCTTTTCTCGGGAAAGCCAGTTATAGTAAAATTTATCGTAGTTAGTGAAGATTGAATCATGGTCAAATGCAAGAGAGTGTAAAGTGTTTATCACTGAACTGCCACTCCGCTTGCCACCAACGGCAAACTTCATTTCCCTCTTGCCTTTGAGTACTTCCAAATTCGAAAAGTTGGTTTAAGAGTTGGAATTGGAATTTGAAGATGCATCCATCGTGACATCGATACATGTATGTGTAGGAAATACGTTAGAAAAATATGGAACTTTTTACCTCGCGCTCTGTTATTGAAGAACAAAGTATCAGAATTGGCTACTGTCTTTGGTTGGGTCACGGACTAGGTCGCTCTCTTAAGATGTTTCGCAGCTCCGCCCTCACTGTGCAAGCAGTATTAGTCACGCCGTCTCTAAGATAAACGATCCAGAATACAGCTTCAATTCTATCCCGATCTCCCTTATATTTTTGGATTAAGAAGGCCGGAAATATAGAACACAATCAACCTTTCTTGCTCTTTGAACTTTTCTATACAAATTTTTTTTCCCGGTGTGTATAAGACTGATTTCATCAATTAATCCAGAAATTATGTGCAACTAATTATGTTTTGTAACGGTAGAAAATCTTTTCCAAAAACGTGAGGTTTGTGCGCTAGGCTTCAAATTCAGAGCCCTGTGCGTTAGGTTCGCAAATTGCACCCGGTCAATTGATTTTCCGGATCGAATTCCTCACATTGCCTTGGGCATCGGCCCGTTTTTCTGAGCACACGAGACCTCTCCTTGGATCTAGCCACATTCAATAGCCCATTAGGCCTCCACACATATAAAGAGCTCATGAGTTTTGAAAATACTTTGGAAAGATACACATCCCCAACAGTGTGAATTCACAAACATATTTTATATGCAGGTTTTCGATAATCATTCCAAACAGCTCTTAAGTTGAATCCTACGGTGTACACCTAAACCTAATTGAGTCCATTTTTCACTCCTAGACTTGCTAATTTTAGAGAAGATATGTGCACTCAATGAGCTAGCTCCTAATTGAGTCCATTTTTCACTCCTTGTAAAGATCCTATTTTTTTTTTTTTATTATTTTGTGTTATGTATATATAATTTATATAAATTATTTATGGTAGCATATAATTATTTAGTGTTATATGTGTGTATTATATATATACACATATATATAAAATTATATATCAGTACACTTCCAGTCCGGACTGGAATAAAATCCGGACCACTATTTTTTTGTCACTTTCCGGACCAAATCTCAACGATCCGAACCGTTAGATGTGTTTAAAACGTGTTTTTAAGGTCCACCGCGAGGATTTGTTTAAAAAAAACACTCGGAAGCGGTTGATCGGAGCAGTTTTTGTTAAAAACGCGCTGCGTTGGACTTTAAAAAACACGTTTTAAACACATCTAACGGTTCCGATCGTCGAGATTTGGTCCGGAAAGTGACGAAAACACAGTGGTCCGGATTTTATTCCAGTCCGGACGTCCGGACTGGAAGTATATATATAGCAAGAGATATTATTAGTAAGAGTGGACCCACAATAATGTGACATTTATGGAGAATGGATTAAATAGTACTTCGTTTGGGTGAATTTGTGATAAAGGGGGATAAGGTTGGGTGGATGATATAAAAATCTGGCAAATGACTTATTTGCCCTGTGCATGGGTCATATTATATTTTAAATTAAATAAATACATAAATGTAAGAATAATTAAATTTATTATTCTTAAATTAATTATACTTGTCAACGAATATGATATAATATTTCCTTTTATAAATTTTATCTAAAATTAAAAGATTTAATTATTATTATTTTTAGTTATTGATTTTAATAATTATGCATACCACCTAATTTTTTGCTATTTTTTTTTCTAATTATGCATTTTTAGAATATACCAGATAATATGTTTCAATTATTTGTAATTTACATATTAATTTAATAATTTTTATATTATACCTTCAACAATGTCAAATTCTAAAGTATACTTTTTTTAAATTTTTATTATTGAATTAAAGATTTCGATTAGTAGTTTAATTTGGTGCAAAAAATATACGTAAAAAATTATTCATGGAAGTCTTTATTTTTTGATCCGAAGGATATTACAAAGCAACTCAACAAGACAACAATGTAAAATTCTAAAGTATAAAAATGTTCAAAGTTTTTTGTATCAAATTAAAGATCCCTATTAGTAGTTTGATTTGGTGAAAAAAAAAAATTATGCGCACAAGTACTTTATTTTTTAATCCAAAGGAAATTGCAAGAGCTCGTAAAACATAGGGTATGGTTTTTTTTTTTTTTTTTGAGAAATAGATAGAAATTCCATTAGATAATCCAACCATACAAAGTCCCAAGAGAAACATATACAACACTAAAAAGACAGTACATAATAGAAAGACAGTACGAGATAAACAACACAACTAAACAGCAGGGCGAGCAGAAACTAATCCGTCACCAGTCTCCGGGTGGTTAGCTAGATGGCAAGGGGGGGGGGGGGGGGGGGGGCGGGTGGGTAGGTGTTTGTAGGTTGGTCTCTTTTTTAGGGTATTAACTACCCTGATGGGTATTGACTAGTTAGGGGTATTAATTTAAGAGGGTATAACTCATACCCTTCACAATAAACTTGCCAAAGTATAAGACATGAGACAGGGGTAAGGGGAAGGAATGAGTTATACCCCCTCCTCATCCCCTAGCCAAACGGGCTCTTAGAGTTTCCTTAAAACCAATGCATTCTTTTATTTTCTTCCTAACTTTCTATTGAAACCAAGCAGAAGAGAGTTACTTTCACTTTCCCTTCCTTTAGGCCATGTTTGGAAGTTGGGGAAAGAAGTGAAAGAGAAGGGAAAATTAAAAAAATTTCCTCTCATTTGTTTGGTTTCCAAATAGAAGGAGAAAGAGAAAGGAGAAGAAAGTGAAAATTAACTACTTTTTTTCTCTTGTTCTCTCTCTCATGAGTGCAAATTTTCCTCTCTATTTCACAAATCAAACGAAAGAAATAAATAGGATTTCTTTGCCATTTCTTTCTCATTTCTCCTCTTTTATTTTCTCTTCTCTTTCTCCTCTACCACAACTTCCAAACAGAGCCTTAATTTTTTATTTTATTTTTGTCATTCGATATACATCAGTCGGTGAGCGGAGAGTTAGTAAGTTAGTCTTGAGGGAAGTCTAGAGGCTATCCAACCCTATATCCCAAACGCCTCTGCCGAGACTCAAATCCTGATCTCCTTTGCGAAAGAATTATGAGATAACCGCTAAATTATAAGCCTTGATTAACAGAGCCTTAATTTCAAAAAAAAAAAGAGAGTAGAAAATAGGGAGAATTACCGGACAGTGGCAATAGAGGCAAAAAATTACGTTTTGCTGGTGTACTTTTTGGAAATCACCAAGTCATGACAAGCAAAATAAATTTTTCGGGTACTTTGGTATTTTAGATGTGTATTGCCCACAATACCCCTCATTTTGATGGTGCAATTGTATTTATGTATGTTGCAATAATGAGTAGAAAGGATGCAAACTATGACATGCCCAGGTGCAATATTTGCAATCTCAGTGCAAAAACTTATTTTTTGACCAACTTGGTTCGTTACTTGTCATGGTGCAAATTTATTTATGTAAGTTGCAATAGTGAGGAGGAAGGGTGCAGAATTTTACATGCTGAGGTGCAATATTAGCAATCTCAATGCAAAAACTTATTTTTTGACCAACTTGGTTCGTTACTTGTCATGGTGCAAATTTATTCATGTAAGTTGCAATAGTGAGGAGGAAGGGTGCAAAATTTTACATGCCGATGTGAAATATTAGCAATCCCAGTCCAGAAACTTGTGCTTTTTGATCAATCTTGTTCGTTCAGACATGGTGCAAATTTATTTATGTAAGTTGCAATAGTGAGGAGGAAGGGTGCAAAAATTTTACATGCCGAGATGCAATTTTAGCAATCTCAGTCCATAAACTTATTTTTTGACCAACTCTGTTTGTTCAATCATGGTGCAAAATTATTTATGTAAGTTGCAATAGTGAGGAGGAGCGGTGCAAACTTTTACATCCCAAGATGCAATATTAGCAATCCAAGTCCAGAAGAGGGAGAGTGAGGGGGTTGGTTCAGGGGATAATTTTTTAGACGAGGGTATTTTGGTTAACACGAAAATGGGTACCATATATATGCAAATAAAATTTTTAGTTTCATGTTGGGAGCAATTTCCAAAAACTGTACCAATGAACAGCTATAATTTGCCCCTACTACCACTGTCTGGTAATTTACCCTAGAAAATACTCACATTTTCCCCTCTATTTATCTCTTAATTATTTTCTCTTCCTTCCCGTATCTTTCCCCAAGTTCCAAACGGAGCCTCTTTCCTCAAGTTCCAAACGGAGCCTAAGCGAAACAAGGTTTCTCAGGACCGCTATTAATTCATTTTCGTACAACCCCATCGATTCCTCCGCAATTCTTGCAGAAACATTTCCTCCTACTCTGATCAGCTGTTCCACGAACTCTTTGATCCTCCTTCCTGGAAAAGCTTTGAAATGGATTCAACGCTGGGGAGGATTTCATCCTCGATGTCCACCGTGTCGCAACCCATGTCTAATCTTCAAAGGCGTTCGTTTTTGGGTTTCAAAGGGAGACAACAACAAACCATTAACACAATCCATGCCCTTTCCAACAACGGTGACGTTTCCCGTTCCCTAGTTCACGCGGTCAGTGTTCTCAAGTAGATATCTGTTCACATGTATACTATATTACTATGTCAAAACAACGTTTGTGCACTTGTTTTTTTTTCTCCTAATCCTTGCCAATTGGGATGAAAACCAATCTTCCCGAAATTCCGTTTTTATTCATTGTTGGACTCATTTTTGTTTGGTTTTTTTTTGGGCAAGTGTTTTTTTTTTTTGGTGTGGTTATCTTCGGATCATGTTATTGTGGTTTCCGAATATTGTTTTCTTGTGAGTTGCTTGATTAGTATTGGTTTCATTTTTTTAGTTACAAGTGAGTTTTGCTAAAAGTTTGATGTGCCATTTATCTATAAAAGCGTTGTAACTAGGACATAGGTTGACTGTGATTTTCGGGTTTTTTTGAATGGGATTTTCAGTTACAAGTGAGTTCTATTTAGAAAGTTTGGTTTCAAACCTGTCGCAAGTCGCGCGAAATGCATTAGAACTACGACATTGATATGCTTCCTTTATTTATTTGGAATTGTTTTTTTGTAGTTGCGTTGTCAAATAAGACTTGGGAAAGTGCCTTTAGACAATGTTCTTTAAGAAGCTGCAGATCAGCATATTAAAAGAAGGATTTTGTTATTTATCTTGCGACATATAGAACGAGAACCATGGATATGGTGAACTTTGAGTCCATGATCTTTCGAAAATGCATGTCAGATTACTGAGAGAGAGATTCAGTATAAATAGCCCATAATAATTTGAGAGCTAAAACCTTGTATTTTATGAAAAGGCAGATGACAGTTAGTAGAAGAGACATTCTGCTATCTATGTTTTTGTATACTACGAACCGAAACTATACTTGAGTGCTAAAAATTTTGAGCACCATTTTCTCTACTACCATTAGGCAGTATGAAACACAAATACTTCTAAAACCCCAACATACTCGTACCCGTATTGTACCGGGTACCGGGTACTTCCAAATACGTACCGGGTACTCTGAAAACATACCGGGTACTTTTGAGTTTCTGGGTACGGCAATGGGTACTTTTAAAAACTTTAGGGGTACTGCGTGGGAAAAAAAACTCAAACAACTGGCCTTAATATGCAATACTTAATGCGATAAAGTCATAAACTGAAGACCACGACTCAAGTCTTGGGCTTGGTTTTGTAGAAACGAGAGCAGTATCTTCTCCGTCGATCTTCCTCCGGCGACTGCTACTCCTCTTTCTCTCTCTTTTATTTTTGCTGCCCCTTCTCTCTCGTTATTGTGTAGTTCATTTTTTTTTACTTTTTTAGATGGACCTTGAAATAGCTTTCGCTCTCTCTTGAAACCTCTGTTTTATAGCTGTATCATTGTTTCCATGCAAAATAATATGGCTATTACACTTTATTTCATAGGAAGATGAGTTCATCAAGTAGTATGGGTTCGAGTTCAAGTGCTATTAGCTTTTGTTATCTTATTCTTAGGACCATTTCTTTCTTTCTTTTTTTGTTTTGGAGCTTGGTTTAAGTGTTGTTGATTTGTACTAAAACTCTAAAACGACATTGCATTGCTTTGATCTAGGCATGTTGAACTTGATGGATGAACTCTTAACTTTTATTTATGCTGCTTTTCGTTGGCAAAATGGGTTTATTATTTAGTTTATACAATGGAACATAGTAAAATAGGAAAAAAGTAAATAAATTACACTGACGTACCCAACCGTACCTTACTTTTTTAGGTTTTTGCAGTATCGCGTATCTGTACCTTTACCCGTGCTTCCCATTACTCTCCACTATGGCTTCCACCATTGTCACCATGGCTACCACAACAACTCCATGGGCAACATCTCCTCCATTGATATCGCGACAACCCTAACTATCGACCACTACCGCATCACTGCTGTTTTGGGCCACTAGAACCATCGCCATCACTTCACCACATTCCACCACTAAATCCACCACACCTATTTCACCACTATGGCTACAACACTCCTTCGCTACAACCACCGCCACCACTCGCTAGCGTCACCTCCTTCTCTCCACACAAGTACTGCTATTACCACCCGTCCACTACAACCACCTCTCCACGACAATACTTCCACTCAGTCACCCAATTTTCTAAAAGTCGGCCAATTAGTCTCTGAGGCGCTAGGCAGTGGTCCAATGCGTAGATTAGGAAGCCGACTGGTCAGCGCCTAGTTCCCGCCTAGGGCGCTAGGCGGCTGCCTAGTCAGCGCCTAGGCCCTAGGCGCCCCTTCTCCGCCTGACTAGCACCTAGCAAGTTTTAGAACATTGCAACCACCATGACCTCCATCTCTCCTCCACACCACTAAATGCCACCACCTTTGCTACAACTACCACCACGTGTTCACCACACCACACCACCCCACCCCACCTCCACCACCACCACCACCACCACCACCACCACCACCACCACCACCAGCCGCCATCATAATCCTGACCACCATTTCTACCATCACTTGGTGGAGACCACCCAAGACCTAGCTCTGATACCACAATGGGGCATCCCACCTAAAGCCAATTTTCAAAAGTGGAGTGGCCTCTAGACTATGTTAACAAAGCTTGGGTAGCTAAGATGAGTGATCTGGGACAAGTATAACAAATTAGAAGAAAACCAACTTTTCTCATCAAATTGATCCTCACTCTTATGTTCTTCGCTTAGTCCTATGTATAAGCGGAAGTTTTTAGTGTCCGTAACCTATTTGGTCCCCTTCGTCTAATGCAACCATTGAGTCCACTTTGTAAGCTCATTAAGAGCCCTAACTAAAAGGAAAACTAGAATCTTAATTCCATAAAGGAGAGAAGGATTATCCTTAATTCCTAACTATCAAATACTTGGAATGAAATAGAAGAAAATTTTGCCTAGTAATGCATTTTCAAAATTGTAAATGAAAGCTCTAACTGCCTTTCCACATTATTCTCCCCACTAAGACAAAGAGCTCGACCTCGGGTTTGCTTCAAAAAATTTAGATCTTGTCAAAGAAAATCACGGACTCTGAATATGAAATCTGCTTGATTATATTCTCGTGCCAAAGTACTCCGGTTCTCAAGCCATTGATAAGGTCCATCAAATATGAATTGAAAACCCAATCAAAGTCCTCCACTCCAAACAAATCAGTTTGTTCTGACATGATAAGAGAAATGGTTGGGGGAGAATCAATTGGATTTGTTAACTTGAGTGCATCCTCATGCTCGAGACTAGTCTTTTTGTGGAGCTGTTTACTGCTTGAGAACTTGTTGGTCTTCAATGATTAGAGGAGCAATTGAATCATGGTTCAAAATGTTACAATTTACTTACCAGGTACTAAGTTGGGAGACTATGGGTTGACATCTTATCCTTCTTTGGGCTTGAAGCCTCTAACAAAATAGCTTTCCCTGAAGTATATTTGAATGTAAAGCTGTTGGCTTTCTTGTTATAGGTGGCATTGAATTTATCAATCCATAAGACCAAGTATACATGCGCAGTAGGTATAGGAAGGACGTCACACCAAATCATATCTGGATTGGTGAAGATAGGATTCAAACACCTTGGAGAGACTAGAAGAGGAGTGGCATCAGCCCAAAGTAGATGAGGTTTTGCGAATGTGGTTTAGGTTGAAGTTTCAACTTTGTGGCATGGTACCCAATACGTTTACCACAATCTATAGAAATCCTCTGTCACTTATACGTTTGCCTACTTCGTTCACACCTAACAAAGGTATGAAAATCATTGGAGTGCTTCCACTCTTATGTAGGACCTTCTCATCCCTCCGCGTGCTACATCAATAGGTGTTTGACCTTTTTCTTTTTGTGAAGAAAAAATTAAATAATCGTATTACAATTTAATGAAGGCCAAATTTATAGGCAATTGTGAATTTATAGGCAATTGTGTTGGAAGGTTGGTGTGGAATGTTAATGTCCTAGTCCCCGGAGGAAGATTTGGTCTAGGTAATGTTTTTGTAATTATTATTATTGTTATTATAGCCATTGTCCCTACTATAATTTAGGCTGAGTTAGCACCAATTGCTAAAAGCCAATTTTCCATAAAAGTGCTAAAAGCTAAGTTGTTAAAGCCAATTTGTTTCCTATTTGCTAAAAGCTAAGTTGCTAAAAACCAATTTTCTCTCACATTCTCCTTTTGCTAAAAGCAAGTTGCTAAAATTACCTTTGTACTTGTAACAAATGGAAGTTGGGGTGCAAAAAGCAAAACTTCTAGCAAACGGGAACCTCACCCTTAGTAGGGTAATTGACAAGTATTCGGTTATGGTAAGATAAGATAATGATATGTAGTTATGATATGTTTTGTCATAAGTATGTTACTGAAAGGGCCGAACTAACTGGCTCTTGAGGGCCCAACTGATTGTTGACCCAGCTAATCGCTCCAGCAGACCATCCTGCCGGATCAACGTCTCGGAACTCTGTCATCTCACCAAAACCGGACTGACTCTTGCCACCTGGTTGACTTGTAAATGCCTCTTCTGTGTGCCACAAGTTCTGGGCATACTGCCTGCTGAATCCGAATTTATATATTTGATGCCGGATTTTATAGATGGGATGGAAGAAAAGTAAAAGGATAAAAAGGATAAGACGCTCACCACCCAAGTAGAACAAAACGGGATACAAAAATCACCACCCGATGTGTCTAAAAGGGATACAGGGCGTAGGGCTCGCTCACCACTCAAAGGAATCCTCCTAAGAGATACAGAAACGAAAAGAAGAACTAGTCTTCACAAGCCAAAGGCTATAATTCAACACTCAACTCCCTAATACATTCATGGCTAAAGATTTAAATAGATGTCTTGGAACATCCGTCCAAGAATAGGCATTAAAACACTTGCATTTTCAAGACACTAATTAAGAAAGGCTTGACCATAGACTACTTGAAAAATGTGTTTGACTCTTAAAAAACAAAAAGACACTTTGAAACTTGAAAAGAACATAAAAACATTTCCAAAGAAATTTAAAACTTTTCTTGAAACTTCTTACGAGAAAACAAAATTATTAATCTCATGGAACTCCGTTGTCAAACTATTTGATGCCGGATTTTATAGATGGGATGGAAGAAAAGTAAAAGGATAAAAAATGATAAGACGCTCACCACCCAAGTAGAACAAAACGGGATACAAAAATCACCACCCGATGTGTCTAAAAGGGATACAAAGCATAGGGCTTGCTCACCACTCAAAGGAATCCTCTTAAGAGATACAAAAACGAAAAGAAGAACTAGTCTTCACAAGCCAAAGGCTATAATTCAACACTCAACTCCCTAATTCATTCATGGCTAAAGATTTAAATAGATGTCTTGGAACATCCGTCCAAGAATAGGCATTAAAGCACTTGCATTTTCAAGACACTAATTAAGAAAGACTTGACCATAGACTACTTGAAAAATGTGTTTGACTCTTAAAAAACAAAAAGACACTTTGAAACTTGAAAAGAACATAAAAACATTTCCAAAGAAATTTAAGACTTTTCTTGAAACTTCTTACGAGAAAACAAAATTATTAATCTCATGGAACTCCGTTGTCAAACTATTTGATGCCGGATTTTATAGATGGGATGGAAGAAAAGTAAAAGGATAAAAAAGGATAAGACGCTCACCACCCAAGTAGAACAAAACGGGATACAGAAATCACCACCCGATGTGTCTAAAAGGGATACAAGGCGTAGGGCTCGCTCACCACTCAAAGGAATCCTCCTAAGAGATACAAAAACGAAAAGAAGAACTAGTCTTCACAAGCCAAAGGCTATAATTCAACACTCAACTCCTCTAATTCATTCATGATCAAAACATTATATAGGATACTTGGAACACACCTCCAAGCATAGGTTAAAAGAACTTATATTTTCAAGATGATAAAAATTAATAAGACCTAAGATTTTGACTACTAAAAATTAGGTAGACCCTTTGAACAACTCAATGACTTTTCGAACGACTAAAATGGCACTAAAAATTGTATAAATAAATACTTAGACTAATAATTAAAAAACATAAAAGAAGACTCCTCGGTTCAACTGTTTTCATTAGTTGCTCCTGCATCATTCTCTCCGGGTTGGAGAAAACTCGTCCTCGAGTTTCAATTGCTTGAAATAACCTGAGACGCCTTTGTTTGTCCGCATCCACTTTGTACTTCAAATTAACTTTCTCGAATTGTCCATGGTCTTCGTTGATAACCAGAGTGTCATAACTTTCTGTGGCTCCATCCTCAACTTGAATGATGTATCCAATGGGCTTATCAAGACCAAAATCATTATTGGCTTCCACGATGAAATACACACTAGTTTCAGAAACATCTTCATGGACCATATTAATTATTTCAATTTCTGGAATTGCCGCTTTCACATCTTCAAAGTCCTCCAACGGATAATCATCATATTTTGCAGATGACTTCCGGTTATTGTATATGATCAAGAATCCGTTTTCGGTATACTCATCATAACCTTGGAGGCAAATTCCAATCCACTTCTGGTAATGAAGAAGAAGAATCTTTGTCTGAAAAGATTTCATCCGGCATAGTTTGAAATTGCAAGCAACAATAACTTGCCATTGACCCCAAAGCTCTGATACCAATTTGATGCCGGATTTTATGGATGGGATGGAAGAAAAGTAAAAGGATAAAAAGGATAAGACGCTCACCACCCAAGTAGAACAAAACGGGATACAGAAATCACCACCCGATGTGTCTAAAAGGGATACAGGGCGTAGGGCTCGCTCACCACTCAAAGGAATCCTCCTAAGAGATACATAAATGAAAAGAAGAACTAGTCTTCACGAGCCAAAGGCTATAATTCGACACTTAACTCCCTAATTCATTCATGGCTAAAGATTTAAATAGATGTCTTGGAACATCCGTCCAAGAATAGGCATTAAAACACTTGCATTTTCAAGACACTAATTAAGAAAGACTTGACCATAGACTACTTGAAAAATGTGTTTGACTCTTAAAAAACAAAAAGACACTTCGAAACTTGAAAAGAACATAAAAACATTTCCAAAGAAATTTAAGACTTTTCTTTAAACTTCTTACGAGAAAACAAAATTATTAATCTCATGGAACTCCGTTGTCAATATTAGTCATATGGGCTCTTCAACAATCTCCCCATGGTCGCCTCTTCCTTGAAGGTGTCACGTGGGTGCTTAAGAGCTTATATGTCCACCTTGGAGCATCAAGAATCTTACTGAAGAACCTGTCATTCTTGGTCATCCGAATTCTTTCTAGAGCTTTACACTTGTTACCTGCCTTGCAAGACTTGTATCTCGATCATTTTCCTCTTCCTTAGCCTTGAGCATATTCTTATTATCCGGACGAGTCCTTGAGGAGGTTAGATTGGTCAACAGTTAATAAACTGGCTTTCATTCGAGATGGAGCCTTGATTGCGTGCTTTGTCATGCAAGACTTTACAACCTAATTTTGTTTTCCAAGTTTCATTTTCTTATAGGAGCTTTTTTATTGGTGTAAACAGTAGGACCTTGTGAATTACAAGGGAGAACTGAAGCTTTCTTGTTTTGTTTGATTGGATGCATAAGGTTTTCTACAGTTGATTATTTGTATTTCTTCAAAGGCTGCTGTTGTCTAGCCATCTTTTCTTAACCTCCTAAAACAATTGGCTACTTGTTGCTTTTCCATGGGATAGAAATGTTACAGATGTCTTAATAGAGAATATTCTGGTTTTGCAGGCATCGTGTAATGCAGTTGAAGATGCTCACAGGCAAAGAAGCAGTCTTGAATCACTGTTTTGCTATGATAAGGCTATACCGGAGGAGATAATTGAGACGCCAGTAGGTTTATCTTTGGCAGAGAAAATAATTGGAGATAACCCGAGCTGCCCTGATTGCCAAGCCAAAGGGGCTGTCCTTTGCCGTACTTGCTCCGGTTCTGGCTTATATGTTGACTCTATATTAGAAAGCCAGGGCATCATTGTCAAAGTCCGATGCTTAGGTAAGCTTATTTTTTTTGTTTCAGTGAATTTTCGCTACGTATAGCCAGACACATTTTGGCAACAATGATTCCATTCTGCATCCCAATGGTTTTACTCTAACGAGTAGGTTAATTGCATTTCAGTTGCATTTTATAGCATTTGCAACAATATGGTATTGAGATTTGGTGTACTTGATACCTTGCAGTCATCTTCAGATTCAATGAGCATAACAAATGTAACTTATTTAGTATTTGCACTTGGAAAAGGAAATAAGTGTATAACTGATGTTAATTTTCAACCTTGAAATTAAGGTAGCCTTTGGCCAAATTTTTTTATAGTCGTATCCTTCATTTTTTTTTTTAATTTATGGTTTCATCATATCGCCATACGTTTACCTTATGTACGCGTACTTGTATCGTATACTTGCTTCATAAAGTAGAAGCTTACGGCTTCCCTAAGTTTACCTGCCACAATATACGCTACACGGATGCACCATCAATGGCAAAGTACTTCTATCGTAGACATTGGTGCATGTGTGGGATGGTTCAGATACAAAATGTTTTTATCATTCACATGACATTATCAAATCTTTATGAAATTTGAGAGGAGAGAGACTCCAACACACAGATAAGAGAAAACCCAACCTACACAAGTCTTAGTACCTTAAAACATCTGCGGCTTTATGCATGTTTCATCCACCAGATGTCTTCGTAAATCTGTATTTTGTGTAACTTTTACTACTTGGAACAAAATCTACAATATTACATAAGTTATGTGCTGTTTGTCTTAGTAAATCAACGGCATTGTAGCTTTATTCTTTCAGTAACTTTCAATGAATTTTATGGCTTTTGTCTTGTTCAGCTCTGTTTTTTGGGGGGCATATCGAAATCTCTGTGTTTCGTTATTTCTTTTACATATATAAATGCGTTAAGAATAAGTTTAAAACTGTGTGTATCCCTGTCCCCATATCTCGTTTTGGATACAATAATTAGTGTCTTCTACTTGTAGCCTTGATGTGCCCTGTAGATCTACACACGTAACTGTTACCCATAGCCGACTCCATGTAACATGGGCCACTATTGTAAACTTGGAAGTGAGAGGGGCACATAGTTAGTAAGGAGAATATTGTAGCATGTTATTATTCATGAACTAGTGAGGAAATATGCTAGTAAAAAAGTATTGAAGAACTTGAAGCGTCTAGGGATTTTGAAATGATTGGTATAATCTTGATTTCTGGTAAGTTGTATTTTACTCTGCAACTGTTGACTGCTACTTGAAAGTGAACTCCACAATCATGCCGTTTTGTATCATATGATTCCATCTGGAAGATGGTTTTCTCGATTTTGCTGGATTTAATTTTGTAGTGAATAGTTCTGAATACGAAATTAAATTTTTTGGATGGGACTTTGTAACTCACTTGTTATTAATATGATGTAGGTTGTGGGGGAACTGGTAATATTTTGTGTTTAGAATGCGGTGGCCGAGGTCATGCTGATCTTAAATGATTTTCAAGGTTTGATTTCCTTGCTCTGATATCTATTAACATTGTTATCATTCATTTAGGAAAATGCTCCGAAATTTTGCTTATCAACTATATTCTGTATGTTAATTTTTCATTCATGGATGATATTATGTTGCAGTTTTTCATAACATCGTGAGACATATTCATGCCAAAGCCTTTTCTCTCTTTGATCTCATCATCCTATCCTTGATTGCGTGTGAGTTGATATCAAGGTACTTGTCATAGATGCATATTAAGCTAAGGATGATTTGTAGTGTATACAGTATAAGTATGGTTGGTGGATCCTGCTAGTGTCCCAATCTGCGTGCATTCTACTAGTGCCTCTCTTGCCTACTAAAATAGAGAGAATTTTTGTTCACCATATAACATTAAATCCTTTCTTCATCTTTGGCTGGCTTTACAAACTTATCCCCAATCTCAACCCATGGGTACTGTTACAAATGAGAATGCAGAAGAACGAAATATTTGGCTGCAAAGTAGCTAGGTAGGTTTGATCGGGTCATTTCTAGTTACGTAGTTATTATTATTATTATTATTATTATTATTTTTATTATTATTATGTTAGAGCTTGTCCCACAATGGTTATTACTATTAGTTATTTTTGAGTTGGATGCTTTAACATGGTATCAGAGCTAGGCTTTCGGAGGCTTTTGAACAAGACTCTGTTAATTGGTTGCCCCATTGTTTGTGCCTTAAGTGCACCTTGTTTCGTTGTTTGTTGAGATCCGTTTGTTACGTATCTGTTGTTTCTTTCTCCACGTGCAAGTCAGGGGTCGCACGTGCAGGGTGTGTTAGAGATTGTCCCACATTGGTTAATTATAACCTCCAAAGTTAGTATATGAGCCTGGGCGGCCTCTCCACTCATTGCCAATTGGTTTTGAGTTGGATGCTTGAACAATTTATTTTTGAAGGAGGTCCCTGAAGTGCATGTATATGGTGTAGGCATGTTAGTTGATTGGGAGTGGTTTGTATTGAGGTTGACATACACAGATTTCTTAAGATAGTTCGCATTAAAGAGATCCTAAATCCTGTATTTTTTAATGAAGTCGGGTTTGTTTACGGGTGACATCTGATACAAACTATGAAGCACGGATACGGATACGTGGATACATGATTTTTCCAAAAATTCGGACACGATACGTGGTATGGAGGCCAAAATAGAGTATCTGTGCTTCATAGGATACAAATAAAATAAAAAATTCCTCTGTCATAGATGGTAGTCTTTCCCCTCTTGAACTTCCATAAGACCAAAGCCCCATTAGTTTGGGTGGCGGGAATGGTGACCACGCCACATGTCGAGACCAAACTGATGCCACGTGGCAGGACCGTACAGAAGTTGTAGACCACGCGCTTGGTATCGTGCACGGCCACTTCATGTGGCAAGATCAGATAGGTTCCAGCGGACCAGACCGGACGGTCAGTGTGTGACAACACACATTGCACTGCGCGTCCGCGTTGCTCGCCTAATCACCATTGGTGCCTCATGGCTGACCCAGATTGGAGTTGTGAGTTTAGTCGGGGTTCGACCTGAGCCCCTGTCGCAGGCCGACGGGCTGTGAGGCAGGTGATCCGCCTAATCAAACAGTTATTGGGACGCACATTATAATCCACCATTCCCCACTAGCAGCTTTTTATTAGTGCTACTTGAGGGTTGTGAGACAATAGAGAGGTTTTCCAATGAAATTTTAGCAGTTTGAGAGTGGAGGGTTCTAGTTGGACATATCACCAAATCAGCATCTTTAGCTATACGAGTATAACATAAATTTTTTTTTTAATTTTTTTTTGAAGCTATAAGCTTTTATAACCGAGAATAAAACTCTTATATTTACCTACGGAGTACTATGTAGCATCTAGAAAGCGACAATTTTACCCCAGCTATAATAGTAGTATAATTAGAAACTGGTAAATTTATTGTGTCCTTGGACGTGAGAATCAGACATTTTTACATACAACCGTACGTGACACTTGTTACTAAGTCTAAGTAACTTAGGTTGTGATATCTCAAAAGCATTTGATAGAGATGCCTCTTGTCTGACTTTCATGTTGCCTGTAAGATTATTTTTCCATGCAAAGGTACGTTCGAATGTGCTAACCATTGTCACTTTGTTATTATTTAGGTTGCGGAGTTACAGGGAAGATAAATTACTCTGGGATGGCCTAGGTCGTCTCATCCCGTTCATCCCGTCTCGGACTTAACTGAGTTGTGAGATCCAGTACTCTTCCATATGTTTGTTGTATTCATAAATGGAAACATATGATGCCTTTACTTGATATTTTTCTTATTCAAATAGACGGAAGTACAATAAAAGAAAAAAACAAACAAAGAATAGACAGAAGTGGTTTTTTGTTCATTAAGATTGCCTTGGGCTCTTAGTCATATTCTTAAGCTACTAACCATTCTGTTTGGCGACAATCATCTCCTTGTCATTTGCGGCCAATAGAATGTCATCTACATATCATGACAATATCAAGAAATTTATTCTTCAACCACTTCAAATACATGCAGTGGTCTTCATCGATTATCGTATACCGATTAGTGATAATGGCTCGTTGAAATCTCAGATACCACGGCTCGGATAATTGTTTTAGGCCATAAAAAGGCCGTTGGAGCTTGCACCTGGACCTTTGCCTGAAAACACTCTGGGTGATCTATATAGATTGCCTCATCTAGTTCTCATTTGGGATATGCAGTTTTAACATCCTTCGAGTATAAATCCAAGTCTAACTGTGCAAAAATGGCCAGAACCAGGTAATAGAGGCAAACCTCGCCATAGGGGAGAATGTTTCGTCATAGTCCACACCCTCCATTTCGATGTAACCCTTTGCTACTCAGTGAGCTTTATACCTCTCTATAGAACCATTTGCCTTGTGTTTGACCTTGAGAACCTTGTTGTTCCCGCTGTTTTGAGCTCTTCTTCATCTTTCAGAGCAATCATGAATGCCTCCCCCTCAATCTCAAAGCGACGACGAGGGATTGTTCCATGTTTGTTACCACGCATCAGAGGAGCTTGGGAATTCGTTCCTTTCAATCCCTTTAGGTCCTATAATCTGAGTTCTATTTGTGGTTTCCTTTTTTTTTTTCCTTAAATTTTATTTTGGGATATGGGTATTCTAATTTGTTTCTGGGTTTTAGGTGGATTGAAGATAATAATCCTTATAGGCCTTTTGGGCTGTGATCATTTGCAGAGTTGGTATTTAAGCTTTTTTTTTTTTTTTTTTTTCTGGTCTAAATTTAGAACTGAATTCCAGGGTTGCGAGACTATGCACTTATTATGCATCAGGGAAGCTTGTAAAGGAGACTTACAGAAATGTAATGATCTACTTTTTTGTTCTAAATTCGCATTCTTTGTTTTGTTATTTGCCCTTTTTGTCTTGTTCTAAAATATGTCAGGCGCGTTTTAACTCTATTTTAGGAATCCTCTATAAAAGAGGACATAAAGAGCTAGATTCTAGGTATTGATTCTTTTGGACATTCCTCTCATATTGTGGTCCTCTCAAGAGTTACATAGTGAATCCTCGCCATCCCTCGCCCGTGGAGTATATTATTGCTTTGTGCTTGAGCGGAATCATGTAAATCCTCGAGTTCTGTGGTTTGCTTGCTTTCTTGTTCTTC
Source organism: Gaultheria prostrata (assembly GCA_036023075.1). NCBI lineage: Eukaryota > Viridiplantae > Streptophyta > Magnoliopsida > Ericales > Ericaceae > Gaultheria > Gaultheria prostrata. The sequence goes on from JAXBDA010000881.1 coordinate 58,690, forward strand.
TATATTCTTATTGTCATAACACTTCCCAAAATGCATGACATGAACCCGCCTTTCATTCATACACCCCAATCTTTCATTCATCCACCCCAGTTATTGGATTGGATCCGTTTAAAACACTATAAGCAATATCTGTTAGTAGGGAGCTCTCTGGCGCTGATCTCGTTTCTCGTTAGTTAGTAGTTTCGTCGTGTGGGGTTTTTGATTCTCAGTTTTTTTTTTTTTAGTTGATTCTGGCTTAGCTTGCTCTTGGGTTGGTCTGGGGGAGGTTTTCATAGGTTGTTTCGATGGCTTGCTGTTAGTTTGGCGGGGTCTCAGGTGTGTTTTCCCTGGTTTTTGTTTTAGGTTTCTGGTTGGTATCTTGCCACCCTACTTGCTTTTGTTCCTTTTTCCCTTAGGACTCTTGGCGTTTTCAGTCTCGAGTTATTTTAATTTTTGTAATTCATTTTCAAAGATTAATAAATTTTTTGCTTAGCAAAAAAAAAAATCAGTTACATGCAGTTAACGAGGCCATTCACAACCCCTCCTTACACCCTCAAATGCAGCAGCAAATATTGATGATGTTGCACTGCTGTACGTGTAATTATTTCGGATTTTCACTCTACAAATGCCAGCCATCCAAACACCTCAAGAAATCATCCACCGAATAAACATTGATGTTGAACTTTGCCACCCTGATTTTAACTAACTCAGCCACTTCCTCTGCCTAGCTCCCAACTTTTGTTTATTAATATACACTCATTTCTAGCTTTGCATAAAGACCGTAGAACAACATATATACACATAGGTTTCCCAACAATGTTTTCTCAGATAATAAAAAGGCATTCAGTGACTTATGTTGTGGGTTCTGTTTCGCTTATCAAAATATGATCTGATTTGTTAGGAGACAAATGGAAAATTTTAGGTCGCTCGGATATCAACCAGCACTTGACTAAAAAAAAAAATCCAACTATGTTATATTGATCAGTTTTAGAACAAAAAAAAGCTTTTTCCGTCCCTTTTTAAACTTTTTGCTTTGTAAATCCAACTTTGTACCTTTCACATTAACTTTTACCTCCACTTTCCAAAATTATTTTTCGCTTTTACCCATTAACTATTTTCCCACTGACTTCTTAAACGGGAAAAATAGTACAGTAATTGTACAAATTTGTAGCCATTATCTTTTCAAAATGTACACTTATTGAAGGACAGCTTAAACCAGAATTGTCGACTACAAAAAAGGGGCTCGACGGAGGGAGTATGTTTTTTGATCAAGTATTTATGTATTCGATTGAGCTGAATTTTTGCACGATTTTGGTAATATAACAAATACACTCTACAAAAGGAACGATTGTGATACCTGTGACGGAACACGTAACATACGTCACCAAATGCGAGTAGAGTTACCCTCAAAATTGCTCTCTATTAAGGTAGCTTAATTTCTTAGTGAAGATAAATTGTTTTAGATAGTTATTTTTATATTACCAACTAAATTCCACTCTTGTAACATTTCGTTTGTTTGATTAGACTATAATAGTCGAGATATTTTATTTGAAAGCGTATGTAATATCATCGGACTATAGTTGGCGGAGCCACATATGATCAATGGTCAAGTGAGGTCACTTGACTTCACTGACTGCCACATTAACCCATTAATTCTACCACAATTTTAATACAATATATTTTATGAGTTTGACCCCATAATTTTAAGGAAATTGCCCCAAATACTAAGCAATCTCTCTAAAATTATAAATTTGTCCTCCTCTTAACACTAGAATTTTGCTAACTATTAATCAATAAGCATGGATAACACTCATTGAATGGGAAAAGGGGTGGGTGTAAGTGCCTCGGCCATCTGATCATGTTTTGGACGGCCCAAATGTGTTTTGATTTTTTACCGGTAAAAATAAATCAAAATTAAATTAAAATTGCCGAATGCATCTGGGTCATCCAAAACATGATCCAAAACATGATCGGATGACCCGGGTGCACAGCCCCACCCCTGGTCCCATTGAATGGTAAAGAAGTTAAATTTTGCAATAGACATTTTCCAATTGTGGATACACGTTCGAAAACTTCTGTTCGTATTTCATGAATATCTACACATTTTTTGTACATTAACGCCTTCCAAAGAAGAGTCAACCACTAATTATTTCATAATAGTATTAAATATTCAATTATTGAACTAGTAAATATGAATAAGATCAAGTACATTTCTAAGTATTAACCCCATAGCCCAGATTCCTGGCTCCGCCCTTCAGTATGGATATTACTCGTATTTAGTGATACCTATTACATACGCCCAATGATATTATATATCTTGTGTTTTGTCGGATACAAAAAATCTAATGGACTTTTAATCTAAACAGTAAAAGTTTTAACCAAACACTGAAAGTGGCCCTAAGACATTATAACATCCGATACTCATATCTAGCCAAGTGTAGGAAAGGTTAGCGCAAATGCTAAAGTTGACCTCCCTCTTACAATGCGACACCTGTCACCCTCAGCTACGTGACACGTGGACGAGTTGCGCGGGTCACACCACACGAGGGGCACTAGCGCGGCAGTACCCCTGGCGGGTAATTCATTTGCACTGTCAAGGCTTAGTAGAGATAAGCTCATGCAGGCCATCCATGTATGGAGAAAAACCTATGAGCATCACGACTAGTGCGGCCCAGAAATATGGGCGAGAACGCAATAAGCTAGTATATTTTAGCCTAGGTAATTATACCTGCTCCAGTCTGAAGGCAGGATCCGAAGGGCTCCTGAGGCTTGGCTGCGGTATAGGCGTGACTGAACAGGTTACGACATTGTCCTAACAGGAATGAAGGGAGATCTAGTGGTCTGGTGGCTATAAAAGAATATGAGGTTCATTGCGCGCGAGGGGTGAAGTAGCGCGCTGCCGCGTGGTAAGTGAAGTCACCTGCGCGGCTAGGTTTTATGGAAAGGATACGCGTCCCCATATTATAGGGTGCCACCTTGGCATCTGATCATTTGGCCAGGATACCTATAAATATGAGACATTCTCTTCACAATTCCCCGAGGTGATTCTTGACAGAGCATGTCATCCTAGAGGGAGAAAAAAGGGAATCACTGATTAAGAGGGAGAACATTCCTCTTAGTGAGATCATCCCCATTCTCTAGGTCACTTGGGATACTCCATGGATTAGCCTGAGAGCATCTTTTGCCTTAGTTTTTTCTGTACACGTATGCTCTATTCTTCACCATTCTCTTAGATCATTTCATTTCCTTCAGATCCTTTACTATTAACTCTTCTTACCTCTCCAGCTCACATATTTTTCTTTGAATATTGACTTGGGAAAATTTCAAAAACAAATCTCAAACTTTGACCTCAATATAAAAAATAATCCCAAACTTACAGTTTTTTTAAGCGTACTTCTAAACTTCAATTCCGTTATTAAAATACCCCCATCGTTTGCATCCGTGAACCCACTAACGGAAAATGTTGAGTTGGAACTTAACAGACCCAAAATCGTTAAGTTACCCAAAACGACGTCGTTTTGGGTTTTTTTTTTTAAGGAAAAAAAATAACTCTCTCCTCCCTCCCCCAATTCTCACAGAAAAAGAGAGAGAGAGGGAGAGGGGTGTTAACTCTACCTTTCTAACTTCTTCTCTCCTCTCCTCCACCACCTTCTCTCTCCGCCTACTCACCAGAAACCCTTCTCCCACCGCAGTACATAACCTCGCTAGCATCGGAACAAACCCCGTCGTCGTCGACGAAATAGGCCGCCTAAAACTCAAAACCGAGTGCCATTACAAGTATCCGCTGTGCTTCTTCCGGCGACAACGCCAGTGGCTTCCCTCGTCTTACAGGAGGAACAAGCAAGAACAAAACGGGGTGCATCTCTCTCTCTCTCCAGCGCCGCCCCTTCAAGAACCCAAATCAAGCAAGAACAGAACCCTTTTGTTATTTCTAAATCACTATCAATTTTGAACCTCGTTAGCCCATCAGAGTCCATTCCGACGATCAGAAACGGGTGCATCTCTCTCTGTTCTTCTTCCTCTCTCTCTATGAAAGTTTCTTCAGTTTGATAATGGGTTTAGTTTACTAATCCCAAATACTATAAAGATTTGAGCTTGGCAGAGTATGCTTTAACATTGATCATTCGTTTCCATTAATTCGTTTCGTTCAGTCATTTCAGCATCGGTAGAATTGAAAATTCTTGGACTAGAACCAAGCTCAATTTTGGGTTTAGGTATTGAATTCTGATGATTGAATTTGGTACTTTGTAGAGTTTTTTTCCGTTGCGAAGCATTTCATCGTCAATACAATATAAAATTGAGCTTGTGATTTCTGAGGAGTATTAATGTAAAGTCATCTGGGATTAGTGGATTGATGGGTTTTGATCGAATTTTCCCTGTGAATTTTGGTGGCCGCCGGAGATGGCTACGCCTGTATCACCTCTCTCTCTCTCTCTCTCTCTCTCTCTTTTCCCTGTGCGAATTGGGGGAGGAAGGAGAGAGTGGTTTTTTTTTTTTTATAAAAACGCCAACCCCAATTGATTTGGGACATAAGGCTTGGTTTGGTTTGAGTTTTTTTTTTTTATAAAAACGACATCGTTGTGGGCGACTTCACGGTTTTTGGGGTCTGTTAAGTTCCAACTCAGCATTTTCCGGTAGTGAGTTCACGGATGCAGACGGTGGGGGTATTTTTTATAACAAAATTGAAATTTAGGAGCACGCTTGAAAAAATTATAAATTTGGGAGTATTTTTGATATTGAGGTGAAAGTTTGGAATTGTTTTTTGAAATTTTCCCCATTGACTTTGCAAAAAACCTCACTTACACCAAGCAAACAGGCCCCATGCAAATTTTTTAATAGAACGCTGCAATATAGTTGGGTCAAGGCTATCCATTTTGGCCAAATGCCTTTAATTCTTAAATTAAAAAATCTCACCGCCACATTATAAGTAGGGTGCAATTTCCATTTTTGTTGCAATTTTTACAAAAGCAATTAAGCAGCTTTGAGATAACTGGCCATGATCCCCTTAACTTTTTAATAGTAGTAACATTTATGCTATTCCTATAGTTATTAGAGATTTCCTCAATGTATTTGGCGGGCCTGTAAACTATTAACAGAGCCGGTCCTGACATTTGGGTTGCCCTAGCCCAACCCCCGGCTTGGTTGCCCACTGATTATTAAGCCATACGGAATAAAAAGATATAGCATAAGAAAAAAAGAAGAAGGTTACATTGTGTTTTTAGCATGAATTATATCATCATGTAACCTAAGTTATAGTGTTTTATGATTAGCACGATCTGGTTCAAAGAAACCAATTTTTCTTTGTATTTTTTAAAGTAATTTTTTTAATGAAGTCATTCTACTTTACGTATACAAGAACTCTCGGGTATGTTCCACTAACTCTAACTTGTATGATTAGTTCTTTTTGGCTCTCTTTTGACATAGTAATACGAAGGTTAGTTTTTATCAACTTTAACTTAGATAATCGTAAAAATATATGATTTGAGGTGTTTTTTTTTTACTATTAGGATTGGGAAGAAAACAAAAGGAACAAATAAAGAAGTAAGAGAAATAAAAGAAAAATGGTCCAAAAGTAGGAGGAGAAAGGGGGGGCCAGGAATAGAAACCCTGCCCGCGGGGGAATTAGCCATCGACAATTGCCACAAAGCGAAGTGGATACTCTGTAATTTTTGAGGAAGCTTTTATGCATATCAATATAACTTTCGTGTTTTTTTTTTTGGTTGCCCCAGCCCGGGGGTTGCCCAAGCCCGAGGGCTTGCTGGACTTACCATTTGTGTGGATTAAAAACTGTGTAAAAAGAAGGGACGAAAATACTTCCACCTATACTACTGTTAATCACTTGCGTTAATTTATAAGAACATTAGGTAATTATAACAGGACCAGGTCACTAGTAACATACTCCATAGCACACAAGCTCAAGAAAAAGTTTTCTCATACCATTCATTTTAAAGATGTGCATAGAGGGTTAGTAGACTACATGAAAAGTTTCCCTAAAAATGTTCAGGAATGAGAAATAAATGGTTCAGATTCAAAAAAATGTTCAGGAAAGAGAAATTAATGGTTGAGATTCACATCACTTTGAATATGAACGTTTCATTTCTCTTTCCTGGACATTTTCGTGGAAATTTTTCCTGGATCCTGACATTTTTTATGCTTCAACGTTGTTTCAACTGTTTCAAATTTATGCAGGCTAGGATACTAGTAGACAACAAGATTTATTTATATATTAGGAAGTAATCCTTGACATGGATCTCCAGAGGAAAAGTACATGGGTATTTCTCCATCTGATCATCTTATTCTCTTCCATGTTATTTATTCTTACTTACTACCTCGTCCCAAATTATTTGTCTGATCCGTAAAACAAAAACTTGAAAATAATAAAAAGTTTCAAGAAAAATTCTAATTTTTTTTACTAGATATGAATGAGTTTTTTTAACTTGTGAAAAAATAATGATTTTTTCTTGAAAAAGTGTACTATTATTTTTAAATCATCATTTTACGGACTGGACCAATATTTTGGGACGGAGAGAGTAGTTCCTTACAACAGTCTTATTAGTTGAAATTAAGTTGGTATTTGGGCTGCTTGTTGGGTGAGAAAATCCCAAAATGTTTCTCACTCTCGGCTCCATGCTTTTGATTCTCATCAAACATAGCAAACAAGTATGTCTCAATAGCCCTCCCAGGCCTCTTTGGACTCCTTCCGGCTTTCACATGATTGATAAGGTTCCTATAATAAGTCCCTGCATTCTCCACTGAAGCAGCAGGGCCGCCCTGAGACGGCCATCCGCTCTCAGAAACCACGATCCCCACGTTGGGTCCGCCTGCCTTCTCGACGGCAGAGTAGGCAGCGTCTAACATGGCATCAAAAAGATTCCTGTATTGAAACTGGCCGTCTTGTACGACAACTCCCGAGGCCGTGAAAAGGGCGTACGAAAGAGACACGTCTCGGGGATTGCCAATGTGGCTGAAGTAGGGGTATATGTTGACGAGTAACGGGTTGTTGGTGTTCTTCAGAAAGTTGATGATCGGTCTCATGAATGACCCCGAGGCGCCTTCGAAAGAGCCGTGAGAAGGAGGGTATGAGTTGCTTACGAGTGCCGAGTATGTTGCTGTGGAAACCTGTTGGGGGATTTAGATATCGAATAATTTAGTCATACATACAAAGGATCACAAAAATCGATTAGTAATTACTAGGGTAAAGTAACACTTACCTTGTCTTAGCAATTGAAAAGATAGAGCTAGGACCACTACTTTGAAATAATTACACTGACCTCCCCTCTAGTAATAGTAGGATGAACGGTGTGAAAAAAAGGAATAAAAAGTACTTAGTTAGGGACAATTACCTAAGTCCACTTTTAAAAAAATAATTCCCACTTGGTCAACTTAGGCTTTTTTTTTTTTTTCCTTCAAAGAACCTTTACAACCGAACCCTCCTTTTTTACATATTTGATTCATATCGTTGGGATTTTTTAACTTACTAAAGAAGATAATAAGCCAAAAAAAGAACTTAGAAAAACCTAAAACAGAGACACACTCGCTAAATCTATAAATAAAACTAAAAAAATGCATCGGGTACACATGTGTGGAGATAGAGATGGGTTTCATATATAACCGCTCAATGTACTTGAGTTCCACATGCACCGTGTGGAAATCACGTGCATAGCGGATTTTTATTTGGATCCATGTCTAAACATTTGTGCATGTGGCAATGCTATAAAGATTAAATAAGTAAAGAACCTTGATTTGATCCTTTAAGCCAGCAGAGGCAATTGCATCGTAGATCTTTGACATGGCAAGGAGGACATATTGAGCTAACGGAGCTGTCGATTGACCAGGGTTTGGATTCACTTCATTTCCAACGGCTATTATCCGGAATTTAACGTCCGGATAATAGTTCCTGACATTATCTTGGACCCACTTATATGCAGCGGGAGCGTCGTTAGCGAGACGTTGGAGATCGTTGTTAGGGACGTCAAGTACAAGTTCTATGTTGGATCCCCTGAGGGCTTGGAGAGCTTGTGGGTTTGGAGCGTACATTCTCATTCTTCGAATGCCTTTGGATTTGTATAGGTCCACTACTTCTTGATTGGATGGTAGATTATTGCCAGTCTGTCCGTTGCACACCCCAATTTGTGCTTCTGCATATATGCATTTTATTTCATTTAGCCAATATGTTATTTCTTGGTTTTTAAAATTTTAAACGCTTCAATATTCCAAACAGAGAAGAAATGGTTTCTCATGTTTTGATTCCTCATGTAATGCAAAATAAGACTCATTATGGCCCCACTCAAGTACTATTCAATACATTCATTTTTTGAAGCCTTGATATTCATATATATCATCAATGCCCAAAATCGTTTCAATTGGAGAAAGGTTTGGTGGAGCTGTCTAAAGAGTAAGTAATGAACCGTCAGAATCATCAAAGCGATTAGTCTACTTAATTTTACATGGATGACAAGTACATGAAGACCTATAAAATAGACGGCTCGAATAATCAAATTAATGAGATCGTGGGGATTCTATTTTACAATCAATTGAGGGACTAAAACGAGAGATCAACAAATTAGAGGATCTTGATTTATTATAAAACAAGCAATGCTAGAGAAACATGCATGTGCAGAGATGTTTTTATTCATATGGATTCCACAATATTTTCATGATGTCCACTTGCATCGTATGGTTCTATACATGTCTATATCGCAGACATTATTAAGTTTATAAACCGAAGAAATTAACCAGTGATGCATTATTAAGTTTGTACCTTGCTGTTCAAAAATAAGAAATGAAGATATGTATACTCCTACATTTATCCATGTCATATATATATATATACGGCTAGCTTCCAGTCAGGAAGTTTTGGGGTGTTTTGAAGGTTTTTAAAATTGTTTTTACAAAATCCGAACCGTCCAATGTGTTTAAAACGTGTTTTTAAGTGCCCTAATAGAAATCATGAAAAAAAAATACCGGAAAGACCTTGATCCGAGCAGTTTTTCACAAAAGCTGTATCTTTCCGGTATTTTTTTTTTATGATTTCACATCCGGCCCGTAAAAACACGTTTTAAACACATTGGACGGTTCGGATCATAAAAAAAAAATCGGGAACGTGGAGGTCCGGAGCCCGGACTAGAAGCTATATGTATATATATAGGCCCAGCTTCCAGTCAGGGATCCCTGACTGGAAGCTTTTGGGTGTTTTGAAGGTTTTAAAAATTGTTTTGACAAAATCCAAACCGTCCAATGTGTTTAAAACGTGTTTTTAAGGGC